>LZPO01066635.1:28109-39241 GCA_001675575.1 Neotoma lepida
GATTTGCTAACCTCGAACTTTCATGAAGCCACACCGGAAGTGTTTCTCATAGGCTTTCAACAAGCATTGGTTAATCTATCTCACAGATGAACAGACTTTAGAATTAAATGTGTAAGTGAGGATACATGGGCATTACCTGTCATGTCTCAATATAGGCGTAGGCAGCACGCTTGTCAGAAGCCANCCGAATTCAGCCAGCGTGTGCAGCAGAGGGCCATAGTCTGTTTTGATTTCACAGCCCTGTGTGGATAAGCATAAGANCTGACATCTAAGGCAAAGACAGCGGGCCACACAGGAGCTAGGATGCGGGGGATGAGTGATGTAGTGACTCTCCATCCAGTGGTACAGTGTCACGGGGCTGCAGCCCTCAGGACTTCATCTGCGACTGCCGCCTTCTTATACCCTCAGCTGGACAGTGGCTATTCAGTCGTTCTCTGTGCCTGGGAAAGTCATGGTTCTCAGATTCTAATGTGGGGAGCCGGGGGAACTTGCATTTTAAAAGCGCCTTAGGGCATCGGGCCCATGAAGCTTACAAAGCAGGTTCAGCAACAGTAGTCTAGGGACTGGGATGAGAGGACAAGCGTGGGCAGTGAAGCTGACGGGGCCTGGATGTGTGGTCTCTACTCTTACCTCACTGGAATTGGTTCTCACTTGCAGCTTTACTTATCACCCATACCTTTCCACAACCCCTTCAGTGGGGTTTCCCATTTCTATGAAAAGGAGTTCTGTCCTCTATGGTCTTTGTTAAGGCCAGAAAGTCAAAGTATTTCCTTGAAAGACCCTGTCTGTGAGGGCCTCATACACGCAATAGATNTACCTACAGGTATCTGCCCACCTCAAGGGCAGTGGTAGGTGACATCTGAATTCATAAATGCACAACCCCAGCGGCAATGTCACCTCTGGTTATAAAGGACAGTGCTGTGTGCACATATCTGGCTTGGCACATGCGAGAAAACCTGCGGATGCTTTTACTTCAAAAACTAATTCATAAGGTTAAAAACAGTGCGTCATGTTGATTGCTCTCAGGTNAAAGACTAGTTGTGATTGAATTATTATTTCCAATTAATTATCAAGGCNTTTTTGTCGTGAGGATTTCAGCATCAGGGGGTTTTGTTCAGTGCCAGCATCTCAGATTTGGGGGAACCTACTTTTATTTTGGTGTAGACATTTTTTTTTTTTTTTTGCTATTTTATTGAAATGTTTGAAAACCTGGGTAAAGTGTATGGGAGAAGTTTGTCTATTCTTTTTTGATGACATCGGACTATCTGTGTTTAGGGACACTGAGTGTACCAGGCGATGATGATCTTTAGTATGTAAAATCACACACAGAAGGAAGAAAGCAGTTCTCCGAAACTGCAGCTCACCTCAATGACGGTCCACTGCTCCACCACAATGGCATCNTTTCCTTTCCTGTTAGAACCTGGAACTCCAGAACCTTCTTCTTCATAGATGAAAAAGCCTTCCAGAGATTTAGGCAAATGGTCCCCTGTCAGGGAAAGGATACAATTCCTGTCTCTTATACACATCTAGATGTGTATAAGAGACAGCCTTAGGGTAACTACTGTAGCAAGCTGGGAGAAAAAGTGGTCAATTGGAAGCTATTTCCTCTTGTGTGCAGCACCAGGGTCAGTCCCAGCAACACACGCCAGCAGAAGCTGGGTGAAGTAGCTCACACTTGTAATCCCAGGACTTGTGAGCAGACGTAGGAGGATCAGGAGTTTAAGGTCATCCTCAGCTACATAACGAGTTTGAGGCCAGCCTGGGCTACATGAGATGCTGTTTACAACATCAAAATGTGCAGGGAAATGGCTTAGCGGTTCAGTGTGGNTGCNGCTCTTCCAGAGGATGGAGTTCAGTTCCCAGCACCACANTGGGTGGCTCATAATTGCTTATAGCTTCAGCTTCAGGGAATCCCATACCCTCTTCTGGACTCCATGGGAACTTGCACATATATGGACGTGAGAGCACATGTATGCGCACACACAGACACATACACATACACATAAATAAAAAAGAATCTTTATTGAGAAAACTTAAACAAGACAAAATTTATTTTTGTTGAGTCCTTCTGTTTAAGATTTCCTTCCTCCCCATAGGTAAAGACAGTTTTATATTTCACCAAAATAAAATCAAACATATACATGAAACTACCATAGCTGAAACAAGATTAAATACTANGAGCTTGGACGGAATGTCAATCCCAGAAGCTTATGGAATTGACCTTCACCTTGAAACAAAATTTTGGTTTCTGATCTGTTTTATACCACCAATGGAAACATGAAAAATGTAATTCTTGAGATTACAGGTATAATATTAAAATCATCTTTAAGAACTATAAGCACTGGGCTAGGAAGGGCTCAGTGATTGAAATGCTTGATGTACAGGCATAGGGAGGGACCTGGTCCCCAGCATCACATAAAAGCTGGCCCTGAGGAGGCAGAGACCGGCAGATCCAGGGTTTGCTGACCTGTGGCCTGGACAAAATGACAAGCTCCAGTTTCAGTGAGAGACCCTGCTCCCCAAAATAGGGTGGAGAGTGACAGAGAGAGAGAACGGGATGTTGACCTCCACATGCACAGGCTTGGGCAAGTGCACACATGTATCATATGCATTACACACACAGAATCATAAACACGGAACAATTCTNTACCTCAGTGCATTAAAAAATCCTAAGTCCCCCACAACAGCGACAGGAAGACCATAACAGAAGTCATTGTCCAAGAATTCCTGCCCGGAAGGAAGTTTTAAGGGAAGGCCTCTTGATTTTTTTCTTGAATAGTTGACAATAACCATCTGGCCTAAACTAAAGGATTTAATGGAAATTCTTTTGTCTCCTATTTTGCAATAGAAGACATTTTTTCTCATGGTCAGTTGCTAGGTAAACATTGTGAATTTTATGCAACATATGTCACATCAAATTTCCCTGTCTGTCATAGAAAACAGTTGTTTTGTTACAGTTATAATATGTATATATTGTAATTCTATAATAATTAATTATAATGAGGAAATTTGTCTTTGCCTATAAATATGTGATCATACATCAGAAGTTTTAATAAATATTGTCATTTTAAAACAGATATTCCAATTAATTTACATCATGATGTGCTCATTGTCAGTCCCCCTTAGGTGAATGGTGACTATATTGCTTAATATGATCCAACTATAATCTCTACCTTATGCTTGTATTTTAATAAGGAGCATATTTTCTAATTTATCAGCACAGTTATTTTTATTTTGTCACCATCTCCATTAAAAATGATTTGTCCTAAAAAAAATTCCCGTTTGACAGTTTTCTGAATATTAAAGGCTGGCAAGGTTTTCACATGATTAAGCCTAAAGATAAAGACAAAGCTAATTTTAATGTCATTTTTAGTTTTAATATTTATTAAGAGAGTAACATTTGAGAGCCAATTGGTTCTTGCTTTTTTTCTTTCTAATTTGTTTTTTTGTGACAAAGTCTCTGTGTGTAGCTCTGGCCATCCTAGGACTTGTTTCGTAGATCAAGATGGCCTGGAACTCAGAGATCCGCCTGTCTCTGCCTCCCAAGTGCTGGGATCAAAGGNGTGCGCCACCANGCCTGGCTTGCTTTTATTTAAACANTCTTTGCATTTAGGGCAGAATGCAACAGAGAATGCATGTTTATTTGAGATGGCTCCTAGAAACAAGTCAAGTTTAATTGACTAGTTGGAATGGCTTTCTACTTGCAATATATACTTCACTTTCTTTGGCTGTGGTCCCCACTGTTGCACCACAGTCACTGGTAGAGCCAGAGCTGAGAGTTAGGGCTGTAGGTCTCAAGGGTTGTTTTTAGAATAGGGATATGGATTTTGAAATAATTATATATTGCAGTAATTANAGTTAGTTGCAATGTGCCCTCTGTTTCCTTTGGGACTTCATAACGTGAAAACCACTTCTCCTGCTTTCAATATTGGAAGCACAGGCACTTCTAACCTTTGTGGGTTTTCTGAGATGGAGTAGTCTGGAACTTGCTAAATAAACCAGGCTGACCTCAAACTCAGAGGTTTGTCTGCCTCTGATTAAAGGTGTGTGCTACCAGGCTCAGCCCTAAACTTTAAAAACAACAAAAATTACATCTATCTATCTATCTATCTATCTATCTATCTATCTATCTATCTATCTATCTATCTATTCTCTCTCTCTCTCTCTCTCTNCTCTCTCTCTCTCTCTCTCTCTCTCTCTCTCTCTCTCTCTCTCTCTCATGTGTGTGTGTGTGGGGTGGGGTTCATAGGACAACTTGGAGAGCCAGCACCCTCTTCTTCCCTCTGCGGATTCCAGCCCTCAGTCATGCTGCAAACACCTTTACTCATGGAATCATCTCACTGACCCACTTCTAAACTCATTGGTTTAAAAGAAAGCATGGTAGTACAATCCACACAACACAGAAATAAAAATGAAGCCCATTGCAATGCAATATTGTTAGTGANTTTCAAAGAAAGTATGTTATACAAAGGAAGGCACACACAAAAGACTACAACCTGGCTGTGTAGGGGAGCTAACGCCTGTAATCTCAGCATTTGTGAGCCTAAGGTTGAAGGATTTAGCTGAGTTCAAGGTCGATTTGGGCTACAGAATGAGACTCTGTCTCAAAAAAGCAAGTGGGTCAAAGTAGTGCAATATGTAGAATAATTCCNTCTTTGTAGAATCCAAAACAGGCATCCCAGGAGCAAGTGGTGAGGGGACAGATGGGTGCTTATCTGAGTTGGGTGACCCTGCCTNGGAAGGGTCATGGGAAGCCTTCTGGAATCCTATGAATGTTNTGATCTTGAATCTGTGTATTCCNTTTAGTCACACATCGGACAAACGCATTTGACTCTGTATGACTGACTTCATTAAAGCCCTTGCTTTAGAATCTCTAGCTGGCTCTCTTGGTGCTCACACTAGGGCCATCGATGCTGAGTCCCAGTTCTGGGAGGGAGTTCTCAGATTTTGAAGCATTCTCCCAACAGAGGTGGCAGCAAGGGTGAGTGTCAGGGAAGGCTTTGTGGGGAAGGACTCAGTTTCAAGGGAATGGAAGCAAGAATCATCGTAGATAATTTTCCCATCACTGTTCTGCAGCGTTGCCCCTCAATACGGCATAACCAGATATCATTGCATAACCCAGAGCTTCCCAACCAATGGGCCTTCACCCACCAAGGATTTTTGGGAACAACGTTTCAGGTATGTCAAAATACAGGGCACCACCTCCTGCCCAGAGAAGTTTTATCCACACATAACCTGTGTCTGACAGTGGTGTCAGAACATTCTGAAATGTTATGAAGCCCCTGCATGACACTCCCCTCTCTCTCTCTCTCTCTCTCTCTCTCTCTCTCTCTCTCTCTCTCTCCCTGACTTCCTCCCTTTCCCAAATATCAACACCAGCCAAATGCATTTGTGTCCTACTTCTGGGTAGGGATGGAAGTGGGTATTGGCCTCTTTAATGTCAATGTTCTGTCTTAAATGCAATTTTTGCATTTCTTTGAAATATATTCATCTTATCTGGGTGTGGTGGCACACCAATTTAATCCCAGCACTTGGGAGGCAGGGGCAGGTGGATCTCTGTGAATTCTAGGCCAGTCAACATAGTGAGTTCCAGGCTAGCTAGGGCTGCATAGTGAGACCCCGTCTCAAAAACAAACAAGCAATCCTCACCAAAAAAGTCTCTTAAATTTTGACTGGCTATGGGTGGTACACACCTATAATAATCTCAGTTACTTGGGAAGCTGAGGCAAGAGGATTGTAAATTTGAGGTCAGCCTGGGTGACTTAATGATACCCTTACTCAGAGTGAAANACAACCTACCCCCAAGAAACCCCAAAAGGCTGGGAACTAGCTTAGTTGTAGAGTGCTTGACACTCATTGGTGAGGTCCTGGATTTGACCCCAGCACCACAAAACAGAAACAAATACATTCATCATGCCTAAAAATATAACATTCCTGTCCACCCCTTCCTTTCTTTAAAAACAGAACAAAACAAACTTTATTTTATTTTTCTCCCTTTCTAAAAGTTCCAGGAAGGTTTATCCTGCAAACATGTGCCCTGTGACCGCTATACTCCCTGGCACAGGAGTGAATGTCCTAAGGGTATTTATGTGTGGGGCATAAAGCATGAGGTTGGAGGATTCCCTGAGAATGAGTTACCTGTATGGACATGTGATCTTACATATTTCTTTTAGCTAGACATGGCAATGATATTAATGTAAATGTTAGGAAAGCCAACACTCCATTTCTGGGATTTTTGGCCTACATGTCATATTTCTTACTAAGCTGTCCGAAGGTGGGCCCAGGACCACCTGTGAAGTNGAGGGCAGGTGTGCATGGTCATTGCTAGTCTGTGTCTCTATCATGTATGTCTTATCAAAATGAGTATCAACTTCTCTTTAGGGACTGCTAGAGACATCAGCTGTGGAGTTTGAATGAAAATGGCCTCNATAGACTCATCTATTGGAGTACTTGGTCCCCAGTTGGTGGAACTGTTTGGGAAGGACTAAGAGGTGCGGCCTTGTTGGAGGAGGTGTGTCACTGGGGGTGGGTATTGACAGCATTCCCAATTAGTGCTCTCTCTCTGCCTCCTACTTGAGGATAAGGATGTGAGCTCTCAGCTACTGCTCCAGGGCCATGCCTGCCTGCTGCCTTGCTGTCTGCCATGATGGTCACAGACTCTAACCCCCTGCAACTATGAGCCCAAATTAAAAAAAAAATAATGAGTTGCCTTCGTCACTGGGTTCTGTCATGGCCACAGAAAGGTAACTAAGACATCAGCCTCTCTACTCTTACCCTTTATGGTCCATGTCCCAAAATGAGGCCAGAGAAATCCTTATAAATTGCTGATCAGATCATGTCTCCTCTTTAAAAATTTCAACTAATGAATTGAAATAAATATCTTGCACGCTGGTGAAGATCACTCACTCTGGTTTGGGAGATGGACAAAGGCCACGCTGGTGACCGTCAGGATATGAGTCCCTAAAACTCACATTGTAGAAGGAGAAAACTGTTATCTCTGTAAGTTGTTCTTTGACCTCCACAGATGCCTGGTGGAGGCACACTCACATACTCACAGAATTAATTAACTAAAAACGAGCACACACACCTTGTTGGCCACACTGCTTCCTAGTTGTGCAAATGCGGGCGTGTTATTTAGTGGCTGTATGCTCTGTTTTCTCACGGGGTTACTTGTGAGGATGAAATGAGTTATTCCATGCAAGGTTTAGGATAATGATGGCAGAGAACAAGTAAGACGTACATGCCAGCTCTGCCACTGCTTTATTGATGTCCAGGAGGACTCTGCATGGATGGCTCCTGCCCACCTCACCCACCTTCTCTAGAGCCATCTTTCCCTACACACCCTGCTCCAGCCACACAGACCTTTCAGGTTCTTCTTGATTACTCTGTGCTCTTTGCCCTGAATCGTCTACCCTGGCTCTTACATGCCTGCCTCCTATAGCTTCCTAGTTGCACTGTGGTTATTACCTTCTTGCATGTATGTTTGTGTAGGTGTGTGTATACATGTGTGGATGTGTGCATGCTACGGCATGCGTGTGGAGATCAGAGGAGCAGCTGGTAGGAGTCAGTTCTCTCCTCTACCATGTGGGTCCTGGAGAGCTGAACTCAGGTGGCCAGCCTTCACCTTGAGCCATCTTGCTGGTCCCAGGCCATCCTTTCTTGTAGATTCTTCCCTGGTTCTCCTGTCACAATAATCTGTTGGGTAGACTCTGAATATTTTTCTTACTTTTGAAAATGTACGTGTGTGTTTGTGTGTGTGTGTGTGTGTGTGTGTGTGTGTCCGTCCCCAGGGGAATGTTCCAAACAGAGAAGGCTGAGAGTGTGTGAAAGGACCCTGCAGAGGAATCCCACAGATTTTACTGTCCTGAACCGCTAAGGTGGGTAACTTTTCACTATGACCCCTCCCTTTTGCTGCTGTTTCTGGAGCATTTTCTCCAGTGTGATTTGGGAGCTAATAAGTTTCTGGGCAGTGTCTGGTTTTATAGTTCTATGTTCGCAGTAGTGAACTGATTTCTGACAATGTTTGGGATGAGGGCAGAAGTAAGGCACAGTAAATACGAATTGTTTGCCTGTGTGTTTGGGATGCCAGGAATCGAACATTCAGAACAAAGAGTCCAGTTCAGTCCTGCTTTGTCTCACTGGCTTCTCACAATGACAGACACTGGTCAGTCTCCCCTCTGCAGTGTCCCTGGGCACTCTCGGGAAAGTCCTAGTGACACACTGGTGTCCAGACCCCAAAGACTGAGGTGGATGAGCAGATGTTCAGCAAAGGTTGCATCGGACAATGTCTGAAGAGACATTCCAGAGCTGCCGAAGGAGGGAGACTTTCCTGGGGCTCTAAGAACTAAAGCCACACATGGTGTCTCGCTAAGCAACTGCCAAAGCTCATTTTATTTTCATCAGGCCAGGCCCAAGGCAGGAATGCCTGGGAGAGNCTGAAAAGAATAGTTTCGCTTTTCCTTACGCAGTTTGTCACTAACCAAAATTTGTAATGTCTCCAATTTAGACACTACTGCAAAGGGGCGGGCGGGGGGTGGGGAGGCGGGGGAAGAAGCAAAGTGAAGCACAGAACCAGTCTCCAAATAGATGATGATGTGCATGGCACGTTTGACACTCACGTGATGCGTGCCAGGAAGGAAGACTCACCAGGAAATGAACTGCCGCAGCCTCGGTGCTGGCATCTGACCTGCACTGTTCTCACTCACGTCTCACAGCGGCAAAGAGTGAGTTTCATACCCTTCAGGAAGCAGCTTCTGCCAGCCCATCCGATTTCCCCAAATCACAGAGCTAGTAAGTACAAGCAGAACTTAAACCCNGCTCTATCGGATTCTAAAGGCCTCTTTCTTCTCATTAAACCTTGCTATTTCCAAACAAGACCAAACTGGAAGAAGTTTCCAGTAACCAGAAAACACTGAGTATTTGCTGAGCACCTGCTGTGTGCCAGTCATCTCTGCAAGAAAAAGCTGTGTGTGAGGCATGCCTTGGGCTGGGCTCTAGTTAAAAGGATATCTTCTGGAATGTGACTGCTGGACACAGCATGTTCCATCCAGCCATTTGTCACATCAGGGAGATGTTAGAAAGCTGATTTAAGAACGGGGTGGTCTCAGCCGGGTGGTGGTGGCGCACACCTTTAATCCCAGCACTCAGGAGGCAGATGAGAGTTTCGAGGCCAGCCTGGTCTACAGAGAGAGTTCCAGGACAGGCTCCAAAGCTACACAGAGAAACCCTGTCTCAAAAAACAAAAATTAAACACACAAAAATAACCAGGTGGTCTCATGACACTGTGTCTGGTTTCTCCTTCACTCTTGGCTCCAACTCCCATCCTTCTGATGCATTCTCTTCAGTCTGCCCACTCTTTATTTCTTTGAACACTAATCTCTCTTAACCTCATTTTTGGGGAAGTCTTCTGTTTGTTTTTGTGATAGATAAGACTGGTTATGTGCTACATTGTAACTCAATGACAAAGATTAGAGAACGGGTCCATACTTCTGATTTCTTTTCTGCACAAATCATAGAAAGAGCCAGAAATACACTAGCTATATACATTGTACCTACTGCCACAAATTGGGATAATATATCAAATGTAGATATTAACTATGGCATGTTACCCTGAGCGTCCTGACAGGGCTGTTGTAGTACACTGTTATTGGAAATTTCTACTGGCCAATCCTCCCATGGTGTGTCTGTCCCTGATGGTTCCTACACAATAGTAAACATTACATTACAATTCTACGCTGGCCAAGGGTTTACACTTTATTTATCTCTATGTGTGTTTGCTGTGTGTGGGCATACATGTGCCATGTGCACGCCTCTGCATCCATGTGGAGGTCAGAGCTCAACTTGNGGAGTCTACTTCTACCATGGGTCCTTGCAATTGAACTCAGGTTGTCGGGNTTGAGTGTAACTTCCTTTACCTGCTGCATCATCTCATTGGCCGACACTTTTAAATTAAAGCTACCGAGCTGAGCAATAACACGATTATGTTTTGAAAAGAATTATACCCATCCTTATGGCCACAGAACTTGAAAGGCAAAAATACTTTCAGAAATTTTGACACAAATACAGATTATTGACAAATAAATGCATTACTAATATAAAACTCACCTTTAGGTGTCTCCCAGCATACAAAAGAGTCAACTAAAGACAAGCCTTGTTTATAATAAAATGTAGTTAATTCTAGCCAGTTGGCGTCAAGGGTGTTGATGACAGCTCCTTTCCTTGTCACTTTCATGGACAGGATACCTTCCTGGTAGGTCCAGCAGGCTGAATCCCCATCAAAAGCATTGAAGACCATGTACAGCTTGTAATCTGGGGATAGGCATTCAGGAAAAGGGGGGGGCAAATCATAATCTTACCAATCAAAATTCATAAATAATTTGTTCTTCATGAGACATTGCAAACATACAAATAAATATAGAAAATAATAAAAGTACCCACCACTCAATTAAAAAATTATTTGTGTATATCTGTGTACATGTTTGTGTTGTGTACGTGTGTTTGGGTACATGTCCATGGGTGTGTGCACACATGTAGAGAGACCAGAGGCAGGTGCTGGGTGTCTTTCCCAGTTCTTCTCTACCTTAGGTTTTGAGTTAGGGTCTCTAACTGAATCCAGAGCTCAGGATCTGGCCATCTTGTCTACCTGTCTAGCACTGGGTGATAAGCCTGCCCTTCACATCTGTCTTTTCTTGGGGGGGCTGGACATCAAACTCAAGACTCAATGTTTGTGGGACAAGTGCTGCACTGACTAAGCTACCTTTACACCCTCCCCACCCCTGACACAGTTTAATNAAATGTTAACATATGCCACATTAACTCTGAATCATTTCTTCACAGAACTAAGACAATGGACAAAGTGGAGGCTACTGTGTAGTGTGTACCTAGCAGTATATAGCTCCCAAATCCGTTCTCTAAAAATAACTGCTAGAAGGAATTTGGTGTTTATTGTTCACATGAAAGCTTCTGGTTTTTAAACACACAGTTATTTACCATTTAAATACTTTACTCTTTAAAAAATGCTTAAACAAGAGGCAGGCGGATCTCTGTGAGTTTGAGGCCAGCCTGGGCTACCGAATGAGTTCCAGGAAAGGCGCCAAAGGTACACAGAGAAACCCTGTCTCAAAAAACCAAAA
>LZPO01066635.1:77894-91100 GCA_001675575.1 Neotoma lepida
TGGCGATACCTTCTTTCAGCATGGCAAGTTCATCTCCCGCTTCTCTGCATCTTCTCCGGACTCCTGAGACTCTGCCCTTCTTCTTTCCAGCCTCCACCTCCACCTCCACCTCCTCCCTGGGACTGCTGGGATTGTAGGTCCTGTACTTCTGCCTGTGATTGTAGGTCCTGTACTTCTGTCTGGGATCTGGGGCTCCACACTTGGGTAGCCAGGCTCATAGGGAAGCTCTTTTACCTACTGAGTTATCTCAGCCCCAGGACTGGTGAACTCTTAACAAGGAGTGCAGTAACTTGTGACTACCAAATTAAGGTTAATTAAACCACATTTTATACTTATATGTTGTGCGTCTTATTTCTGGAGACAGGGCCAAAGCTCTCAGCTTAAACTGCTTGCTTAAATTATCAGTAACTTTTGAGCAGACAGGAAGAGACAAACCAGTGTAAAGCTGAAGTTGGCTTCTTCTTAACTTTTATGTAGTCTTGGGCCACCCAATATACTGCATTTGAATTTAAGGAACAACCTAACAGGAAAGAGCTGTTTCGGATGGTATTGTAAGTTCCAACTTGTATTTCATGATGAGAGACAGGGCTACACCGTGGGTCTGATAACAGAATTTTGCTGCTTTTGCATATGAGTTGCTTTTGGGAGGCTTAGCCACACCTAGATTGTCCTCAAAGTAGGCAACAGTATAGATGTTTCATCCCTAACGAACCCCACAGTTTACGGCAGACATCATGGGTTTAAAAACTTAGCACGTTGTGAGATGTGATAATATTTCAGGGAAGTTTGCCAACTGCAAGGCCAAAAACTGAAGCTCCAGATGACTCTGCCCTTGAGACATTAAGGACTTTTGGCTGATAATTCTGCAGAGGCATGAAAGAGTCGAGTGGGTAACTGGAGGGAAGCTCTAGGAATAACTCCGTGTGTATTCACCCCCTCTTCTATTTGCAGCCATTGTCAATTGAGAATCACCAAGACACCGAACTTGAAGATGACTTTTAAAGAGTTCATTATGGTCAAGTTACAGATCAGAATCCTATGACCTTAATTCAGTAATTTAATTGAAACACAACCAATTTCTTATTTTTTCCCTAAGTAAAGCGACCCCCCCTCCCCAATGGTTCTACTACATAGTCCTGGCTGTCTTGGCCTATTTAGAAAAGTCTGGCCTTGAACTCACAGAGATCTACCTGCCTCTACCTCCCAAGTGCTGGGATTAAAGGTGTACACCACTAGGCCCAGCCAGTGCCTGATGAAAGTTAAGTTTTTCTTTGGACCATTAATTAAGATGATTTCAGTAGCTAGTTTCCTTTGAACTAGTTTAGCACCTTCTATTGGTTCAGATCTATAGATGCTCATACAAAGTTCAAAAACTTGGATTTGAAGCTAATCAGCAAAATAGTACAAACAATATTTCTAGCCAGATGAAAAAGCGGAAGAAAACTCAACCCAGAAAATGGGAAAGAAGATTAAAAGGGCAAAGAAAAAGCAAAAATGGTATAAGTAGAAAACCTGTGAGATGATGAATATAAATGAATAATTGTATAAAATTTTATAACCTCTGAAGAGACAAGATTAAACAAAAGACAGCTGGCATAGCAATATGTAATAGTAGACAATGCAGGCTGTGGGAAAAACTAATAGTAACACAAGGGGCACAGTATAAAAGGAATAATGCACCAAGTTGTATCAGTTATGAACTTGTGTGATCTAACAACATAGACTTAAAAACGGAAAAAGCTAAAACTGAAAACTACATAAACGATCCCACTTAGGAGTTCAGGGAAATCATACAATGAGAAGTCAACAAGAGAGTCAATCAGTAATTATTAGCATTTGGACCTTTAATGCTTACTGCATAGTGTATCATTACTGCTAAGTGAAGGGAAAGGAATTTGTAGCAGACAAGGTTTGTGGCTTTAAATTTTCTTTTTCCATACAAGTCTCTGTCAGTCCAATGTACTTGGTTCAGTGAGTCCTCTCAGGAGCCCCCGACCCCGGCTGGGTGTTTGCGGCTCACCCCTTTAATCACAGCACTCTGGAGGGAGAGGCAGGGCAATTTCTGAATTTGAGGCCACCCAAGGTCACAAAACAAAACAAAAAAAGTGACAATTTTGTGATATGTTTGTTAGCCCAGTAATAAGATGACAGGAGAAAACTAATAGCTCCTTTGTGTTTCCTCTTTTCCCACTGACTCAATAAGCTGGTGGGAAATGGAGGCACAGAGGACAGTAAGTAATTTGCATAGGATTAGAGCTTGTAAAACAGCAGCACCTAGACTCAAAGGGCTCCATGCTGAGCCTAGCACACCTTAGCGGGAACACCCGTCATAAATACTGTGGAGAGCATAATTAGATCCAAATTATTTGAGATGAACAGTAAGAACCTTTAATTGGAACTCATTAGTGTTTGAAGCTGAGGGGGAGTTAGTTTGACAGACTATGAAAGTGCTTAAAAACTTGCAAAACACATTTTTCATGAAATATGGTATATTCACTAATTTCTTTTGTATCCTAAACCTGCTTATATTTTGTTGCAAGTTTAAGCGATTTTTTAGGAACTGTGTAGCCCCCAGCTTTCCTTCAACGTTAGGCCTTTATTATTTTCAGAAGAGTGCTCTAAATCCTAGAATGCAGTGCTTGTCCTCTAACCCCCATCTTCTTAGTGCGTCACATAAGTGTAGGGAGCAAAACATTTGTCAACAGTAAAAGCTTTCTGGACACACAACCAAAAACTCACGTGCCTCTTGTGGCGCTAACCTGTTGCATTGCATGACACTGCAGCCTTGACTCTGTACACATAAAACATGCATTTTTCTTTGCAGGTACCTGGTGTGTACTGCAGTGTCACCAAAGGCTGACAAACGTGGCTTGGGTGTTTGCACACTTGGTTCCCAGTTGGTGCTGTGGGGAACGGGGTTGGCCGAGCTTTGCTGGAAGAAGCGTGCTGAGAGGCTTTGGTATTGTTTCTTTCCTCTACTTCCAGTTTGCTCCCTGTGTGGTGTTTGGAGAAGTGAGTGCTTGGCTTCCTGTTCCTGTTGCTGTGCCTACCATCTGCTGCTATTCCTGCCATAATGGACTCTGTTACCAGTCTAGAACAGGAAGTCCGAAAAGCTCTTTTTCCTTTAAGTTGCTTTTGGTTATATGATATTTTATCACAGCAACAGAATGTAACAGGACACTGAAGCACCAGGGCTCAGATGCAGAATTTTTGTATATTAGCACTGCTGTATTTTTACTATACAGTTTTTCCTGCTTATGGGTATATGATGCTTTAAATATGGACAAAAACCTTCATATTTTCCAGCAATCATTCCTTAGCACTTAAGAATTGAGTCTCTTTAATATTGGGTTGTATTAGATTAGAGTATTTGATTAAAAAATCGTTGAAGTAGAAAGGGAATCATGAGAGGGGAAGAAGGGATCTTAGGGATACATGAAATAAAGTAATGGGGTACTTGTGATAGGAAAGCAGAGTGGGTAGCGAAGGAAAGGAAGCAACCCTGCTAGATGGGGAAGGGGCAAAAGGGAGGGTGACAAGAATGAATGAGAAAGTATAAGAACACATGTATGAAGCTGCTATAACTAGTTACTTTCTATGCTAACCTGAAAAATTAATAAATAGGGGCTAGAGAGGTGACTGCGTGGTTAAGAACACTTCCTCCTCCTGCAGAGGATCTGGGTTTGAGTCCCAGCAAACACCTCACAACAGTCTAACCAGTTCTAGGGATCTGATGACCTTTTCTGGCCTCTGCTGGCATCACATGCAGCTGGTACTCATACATACATGTGGGCAAAACTCTTCATAAAAAATAAGTACATCAGGCTGGAGAGGTGGCTCAGAGGTTAAGAGCACTTGACTATTCTTCCAGAGGTCCTGAGTTCAATTCCCAGCATCCACATGGTGGCTCACAACCATCTGTAATGAGATATGGTGCCCTCTTCTGTATACATAATAAATAAATCTTTAAAAAACAAAAAGTACATCTAGTGGTTTGAATGAGAATGGCATTCCTGGGCTCCTGTTTGAGCTCCAGTTGGTGGAATCCTTTGGGAAGGATTAGGAGGTGTGACCTTGGAGGAAGTGTGTCACTGGGGGCGGGCTTTGAGATTTCAAAAAACTCCTGCCATTCCCAGTGTGCTCTCTGCTCCTGCTTGTGGATCAAGTGTGAGCTTTCAGCTGCTGCTCCATGCCTATCTCCACATCTAACCCTCTGGAACTGGAAACCCTTGGTCACGGCGTCTATCACAGAAATAAAAAAGTAAGACACTATTAAAATAAAATAAACATGGCTGTTTGAGTTGCTCACTTGAGTCTGATTTAAAAAAAAAGTTAAGTTGGTTGTAGTGGTGCACGCCTTTAATCCCAGCACTCGGGAGGCAGAGGCAGGTAGATTTCTGTGAGTTCCAGGCCAGACTGTCTACAAAGTGAGTTCCAGGTTAGCCAGAGCTACACAGAGAAACCCTGCCTCAAAAAACAAAACAAAACAAAACTGAAATGAATTTCGGTTAGGGATTAGGTCAGATTTTCCAACAATTTCTGAGCTAACCCTAAACATCCTTCTGCCATTTTGTAGTATGTATTTAAATGAAGCAGCATCCTCAGCACTGAAGTTAAGGATGTTTTATGTCTTTTAGTATCAGCTAGTCAGCCAAGATTTAATTCCTAAAGATGTAAAACATTTGTACTGTTGGTATGTGTGTGTGTGATGTGTGTCTTGGCACATAGGCGATGGCATGTGTGTAGATGTTAAGATGAGAACTCTGTGACGCTGGTCCCCTCCTTCTACCTTTACAGGAATTCTGAGAGTGAACTCAGGTTGCCAGTGTTACACAGAAACATCTTGTTGACTCAATTGATTCTTTATGTAAAGATAAATAAGCATGTTCATCTTAGTATACACCTTTGCTTTAGGCTTTAATAAATGGTAAGGTTATATGTGTACCAAAGGACGGTTGTAAAATTTATGATTTATCATCAGTAAATGTTTGGCTTGTGTATACTCTTCTATGTATATACGAGAGTCATAAAAATTTCTTGGGTGAAAAGGGGGCCACAAATGGAGAAAGCTTAAGAAGCTATGTTGAAAATGAAAATATGTTGTCATAAAGTCATGAGGCTAAGTATTTCAAAATGACATTTTCCTAATTAGTACTTTACACATTTATCTTTAGACAAACATCAATTTTCAAGTTTATTTGAATTAAGTATTATAGTAACAATGCTAGAGAATTTACTAGAGGCCACAAACACTGGAACTCTTTTATTTCATACATACAGTTTAATACAAATGAACATATTAATAAAACTTACCACTTACTAACAGTTTAAATTCTATAACATCTATTCTTATGACAACTTTCCTAAAAGGATTGCAGGAATCAGGTCCTTTTGGCTGTGGTTATTACCCATTATCTAAAGGCCACATACTGGATAATTCTTGATAAATTTTATCTCATAGCACAGTCAAGATGTTCTCATCTCTTTAAACTAGAAACGTTATTGTGAACTGCAAAAAGAAATAGTGTTCAACTTCACATTTTAAGAGGAACGTAACTGTTTTATTAGATATGAGTTTCACTTCAAAGAACTGGGGTGAAGCCATATTTATACAGGTCTCAGGTCCCATGTAAAATATATTTTAAGGAATCAAATGTTTTAAAATCCTTGTCAACTAGGAAGGCCAAGAAACCTACATTTTAATTTTGGGTTTAAAATAACTGCTTTAGGATCCTGTTTGAATGCAAACAGACCTTTGTTAGCAAGGCATAATGCTTTTCAGTTTTTTAAAGAATGCACAGTAGGGAATGAATGATCTGTTGACAGAATGCCTTTAAAGGCCAGTTACTAATTTGTAAAGACTTTCTAAGGTTCAAATTCTTCATACTTGGGAAACTGGAATTACTGAGTTGACAGTTTATACTTATTCGTATAAAGCTCACTTTACAGAAATTCCCTGTATTTTCTATAAAAGCAGACTTTTAGTATTAAGTTCTGTTCTAGTTTCATTGTGGATGGCTTTTCTTTCTTTTTTAAATGCTGGAGATTGAACTAGGGTCTTGTGCATGTTTAGGCAAGCATTCTTTCTAGCCAGTGTTTATTTTTAATTCATTATGGGACTCTAATTAAAATAAGAAGCCTACTTGTAAGTACTGACAAGGTTAGTTATTGGAAATGTGTGTACTTAGCTGCATGAAAGATGAATGGTTGGTTTTCATGCCACTTTAAGAACGATTTTTATTTGGATGCAAAGGAAACATTTTTAACATTCACTGTGATGTTGTTTTGACCTAGTATAAAATAGTGCTCAAGGGAATTAGTTAAACTATTCACATAAAGTCAGTCTCTATAAGGTAATTAATTCACACCAAATTTTGAATGAAATACTTTTTGATGTAACTGATGTCATAAATTGTATATCCAGCCTAAGAGAACACACTTTTTCTGTAATTCATGGAGATCATATGAAAGAGCTATTAGCTCTGACATAAACAGACCATGTAAATGTACAGCTCTATAGCTCAGTGTAAATATATTAGGAAACCACTGTGATTTCAGATGGACAGACAGGAGTAATAGTGAAAACTTGCTACTTAAAACCAAATAATGAGAGGGGCCTAGTCATGTTAAACCAAGTTATCAAAAACCATCATTGCTAAGTTTGTTGAGGTAGATGTTTAAATATTCAATATGTAAAGTCTTAGCTCAACAGTTTAAAGTAAATTCTGTAAAGGTTATATATGTAGCCAGGACATGGGCTTAAACACCTGTGAACATGGGATTTTTGCTGAGTTTATTTTCATTTTTCTTTTAACATCAGGATAGTAAATATTATTTTAACTAACAGCAGTTTTCACAGTTTGAAATTGTCTGAGCAGAATAGTACTACTACTAACTTTACTAATCAGCATTTAGCTTTTTACAAAGGGCAGAGAAAGTTTATGCATATCTTTTAAAAATCTATCTGCATACTTTTATATATTGTTAAAATATTATGGGAGTATATAGTATAGCTTTGTCTTGGTGCTGAAAACAAAGACCCCAATGTGATTAGCAAGGAATACACTGTATTAAATCTAATCTCAGTTGTTAATGTATAAAGTTATTCTTCTAGCCCCCAAATACCAAAGGGAGTGGATGAACTCTGGCAATACTTTTTATGTTGTCTAGACATTTCCTTTAGATACTGCTAGTGGTTGTTTCAGAACTGTCTGAAACCGAGGGTGAGGTTGATGTAGGGTGGCTTATAAAAAGACCTTCAAAATGGAAAGCTTAAACACTGATGTTTTATAGCTGTTAAAATTACTTTTGTTATGTAAAATAAGAGCAAGGTATAACAACTTAAGCAGAGTAATATCTTTTGAGGGAATACATTAATATATTTTCATGTTATCTCCATTTTATACTTTACAGTCTCCAGAGAGAAATATAATAATATATAATCTTTACAGAATTGAGTGAAAATAATGTGGAAGTAGAGTGTATTTTAGGAGAGAGCATAATTGCCTGAATTAAACTGGTTAACAAAAACATTTCATTTTCAGTTTCTTTAATGCAAAATACAATTACTCTCAGACTCTTGGAATTTATAAAGGTTTTAGAAAAATGCCTGTTATTCACTGAATAAGCCTGAATAATAAATATGGGATTAAAGTATATACTGAAAATAGGTAAGCTGAGTATCAAATATATTGTTTCATGATATTTTGGCTAGGGCTCTGGTAACAATACATATAGCATGCTACTTTCAAATACTCTTAAAAAGATGGAAAGCCTCAGGATGTATGAAGATACTATCTACTAAACAATACTATTACATTTTAGCCCAGAAATATTAAGATTACATACCCCAAATATATATGTACATTCATGAGAATATTCATTATCCTTTATGAGACAGAATGAAAAGTTATTCAAGTTATTGAGTATTGCCTTTCTGATATTATAAGAACTTTTTAATTTATAATTCTTACTCTTTCCCAGCAGAAGTACAAGACAGTATTAATTCTTGGAGTAGATGTAAATTTAAAATATTGAAATTCTAGCATTTCCTGGAAGTATTGTGCTATCAACTTTTATTAAGTTCTAAAGTAAATTTGCATGTAGTTAATTGAAACATTGCTGATTTTATAACCTTATTGTTTTACTAATCCAAGCTTCTATCAAAGGAATAATTTTTTTTAAGACAGAAGTTACATTTGGTAACTTCTTAAGTTACCACTGACTTAAAAGATAGTAATTTTTAATTTAAACATTTTAATTATTGTGGCATATTATTTAATTTTAGAAACTTCTCTCATTCCATAACAGCAGGCAATCATAGCTTGTTTTGTATTTGAAAATAAAACTGTGTTATGGGTAAATTCTAATGGTTTAAAAGCCTCTAAGTCTCACAAAGAACCGAGTGAATGAAAGATAAAAATCCTGACAGTATCAAGTCTGACATGATGTAATTATGAATACTTATATTCCCTAAGGTGCTATGCCCTATGAACAATTCTACTTCATGTAGGAATGACAGAAGAGGGCCAGAAACAGATTATCTTTAAGAACATTGAAGGATAGTGTCACTTTGGTCATAATAACCACTATACAATAAGTGGTCATAATATGACAGATTAATGGATATTTTATATTTTATAATACACAAATTATTTTTATATCAATGTGTGTAAAGTTTGTAATGTAAGTAGAGTTTGAAATGTTTTTTATCATAACCACTTAATATAGCTAAAATACATACAAACACAAATGCAGTAAAACCAGAATAATGTGAAAACTAGAATTTATGCATCATCTCCTAACAAGATAGTCTTTAAAAATTATACCATATTACAAAAAATGGTCTGTTGCTAAGTATTTTTAATATATGCCATGGATTTGTCTACAAATAGGAAGCTTGTGGAATGAGACTGAAAACCCAACCATCAAAGGTGTCTGTAAGTGGTTATGTGTGATGGTCATGCTGGTAAGACAGCGGGATGGTGAGCTGCAAGACACCACTGGAAGAGTTGTCTTACAGAGACAGCTCTTGTCTTGCTAACTAAGTGTCTGAGTTAATAAAGGAAACCATGATTTCACTCTGCATCTCCCATGTTCTGGCTACTAAGATTTTAAAAATTCTTTAAAAAAAAAAAAGCAAAAACATTTAACCTTAAGCATATCCCCAAACCTCATTTGTTACTAGACCATATACAGGCCTAGTTATTTTCTATTTCAGGACAGACAGTTATCCAAGAATCTACTTAACAAAGTCAGTACAGGAAGGTGGAGTGGAAACTGAGTCCTCTGCTCTGAACTCTTTCCTAGGAT
Source organism: Neotoma lepida (assembly GCA_001675575.1). Classification (NCBI taxonomy): domain Eukaryota; kingdom Metazoa; phylum Chordata; class Mammalia; order Rodentia; family Cricetidae; genus Neotoma; species Neotoma lepida. The sequence goes on from LZPO01066635.1 coordinate 87,207, forward strand.
CAAAGTGTGGGCTTCGAGAGTATCGAGGTTTCAAAGCCACAGGTGAAGGATGAGAAAAGCTTCTTCTCACAGAATGTAACCTTGGTTCCTATTGAGAGATTTAAACAGAGTTAGGGTCTTAATGCACTTTAAATGGCTCTCATTTTTATAATTACTTAAGTGAAAGATTTAAAAAATAAGATTAACTGTGTCTGGATGTGTTGTTAGACAGCACTTGGGATCTAACCCAAGCCTTGTGTGTGCTAGTCAAGCCTGGTCTACCACTGAGCCCTGGGTCTGGATTCTGAGGCAAGGGTTCTTCAGGAAATGCCTCGTAGAAAGACTAGGCTAATTCTAATGCGATAGGCGGAGAGGCATCCTATGGTATAAGGAAATCCCATCTTCAATGAGATTTCTAAATTGTTATACTTTCTTTGGGTCATCTCTAAACTTTGGTTAAGTTTATTATTTTTATTTTTTACAAAAGTTAGGTGCTTATGATATATAAAATTACAATTAGATCTTATGGACAAGAGCACTAGCAAGAGAAAAATCAACAGATTATTAATACAGTAAATGTTAACAAGTAAACATTCTTACTGTTAATTAACTCATTTAGTGAATAAATTTTGTTCTAACAAGTGACTTTTATTTGATTTACTACAAAATATAAAGATTGCTAGAGATAGTCCCCCGCTTAAGACACTGAAAATAGGGAATTTTACTATGGCATCTATAATGACTAATGCCTACTTTAGAGCATCCAGGGGGAGGAAAATCTTGTTGCCTAGACATCGATTAAAAAGCAAAGTTTCTCCAAAGCAAAATTATACTATGTAGTTTCAAGTAACATGATCAGAGCACTCTGCTGATCTACTAGAGCTCTGAGCATTAGCTACCAATAAAGAAATAACACGGCAGTGCTAGAGCAAGTAACTGTCAGGAGAAATTCATGAAAACAGTGAGTAATTTTTAAAGTGTAATAACAGATCTGGATGCTTCCAGATTTAATGTGCAATTACAGTTTATTAATAGCACTTTAAGATACTTTGCGACATTACAAAATAGTTTTCCAGCTTGAAAAGAATGCTATAATGTATTGTAATAATAAACTAATGAAAGTTCATCAAAAATCAGTATTATGAGAAAATTTACTCCAATGACATTAGGCCATATTAGGTCAGGCACTTTTTACAAATTTTTGAGTTCAGGAGACCATAAGACAATTCTGATAGTAACCTTTATCTTAGAATTAGATTAAATTTGGGGCTGGAGAGATGGCTCAGTGGTTAGAAGCCAAGTACTGCTCTTCCAGAGGATATGAGTTTGATTCCCAGCATCCACATTAGGTGGCCCACAACCACCTGCATANCCAGCTCCAGGGGTATCTGGCATCTCTGGCCTCTGTAGGTACTTGCACTCATATACACATAAACACACACACACACAAATATACATAAGTAAAAAAGTTAAGAATTAGATCAGATTTTATCTACATAAAAAATGGTCTGAGTCTAGTACTTATCACTAGGATGTAAGAAAACCAGGCTTGAAAAACTGTTCCCAACTAGCAGAGCTGGGGCTGTAGTTCAGCACTAGAACTAAGATAACAAGACTAAATGAAGGGACCATACACAAAGACTGATGAATGTCTGCATTGTAGATATTAGCAAGAAAAGAGGAAGATGGAAAAAATGTTTTGATAGTGGATTTTGTTTCAAAAATATTTTGAGATGTGTTATGGTCTCAAAAGAGTGGATGGCACAGGATATAGCTATCTTTTGCTGTCTGAAGGCCAGAAGATTTCTGGGATACCCCAGAAGCCCTTTCTTCTTACCATGTTTCTTGTATTTCCTCGAATGCTGACTTGCACAGTATTTTAAAAGACTATTCTTAATGAGCAAAGGGCTCTACAGCCTACTACAGAGGCACTTGGTCAGTCATGTTCATTCATTACTCTATTCATAATAGTCAGAAATTGGAAACAGTCTATATGTCAGTCAACAAATAAATGGACAAAGAAAATGTGGCATAGTTACACAATGGAGTATTACTCAGTTGTTAAAAAAGTGAAATCAGCTGGGTGTGGTGGCGCACGCCTTTAATCCCAGAACTTGGGAAGCAGAGGCAGGCGGATCTCTGATTCTAGTCCCTCTGGTCTATGTTCCAGGACATCCAGACCTACACAGAGAAACCCTGTTTTGAAAACAGAAAAAACAAGTGAAGTAATACAATTCACAGGTAAGTGGATGTAGCTAGAAAAATAATCATCCTGAGTGAGGTAGACCAAACCCAAAACATAAGTAGGTATATATTCGCTTATGTGTGGATGTTAGCTGTTAAATCTTGGATAAGCAGGCTACACTCCACATAACCCTAGAGGTTAGGGTAAGGGGTTGTGGGGACTGGATTACCCAAGGAAGGGGCTAACAGAACAGTTATGGATGGATGTGGGGGGACTGGAGTGGGAAGATCAAACGAGGAGGAAGAAGGAAGAGGGGAATGAGGGAGGGAATTTGGGGAGGACAGCTCAAATTAAGGGCCATCTGAAGGGTTGTATGGAAACAATACAGTAGAAGCTTCCTAAAATATATACATAGATGAAGGTGATCTAAATGAAATTATTAAATAATGGGGGAGACAGAGCCAGATGTCCAGACAGAGCTGGACATCTCTTGTTGCCAAACACACACTCCAGTTCTGGAGTTACATCTAATCCATTTGTTGGCCAGTCCCTCAAAGTCTATTGCTAAGGCTATTGGTTGCTTCTACAAACTGACGGTAAGGCCCTATTGCTGAAGAGAACGTCTACAAAACTCAATGAACATGGGGAAGTCGAGCTGGTGCCTACCTAGAGCCTTCATCCCTGCTGACTAGTGTTCAGGGTACTGGAAGGTACTCTGCCTGCCACCAAAGGAGAAAGGAAAACACTAACTCAGTTACGAAACAGCTCATCTACAATGGTGACCTACATGCAAAATGTGCTAGTGCAGAAGTGGCACAGAGCTTGTGGGACTAACCACCCAATATCTGACTGGATTTAAGGCCCACTCAAGATGAGATGGAACCTATCCCTGACACTGCTTGGGTGGTCAAGAACCTGAGACTAGATAGGCCAGGAACCTGGGGGAAAACAAATACTACTGTTCTGCTAGAGGAAGGTAGCAACAAAATGCCTCCTAACATCATTCTTCTACACTCATAGATCAGTGCCTTGCTCAGCCATCATCAGAGGAGCTTCCTCCTGCAGTAGATGGGAACAAATACAGAGACCACAGCCAGACAAATGTGCAGAGTGTGAGGTGCGTAGGAACACTTGGCCTACACGAGATCAACCCCCTCCCCTTAGAGCTCAGGGAACCCTGCAGAAGAGGAGGCAGAAAAGTCTAACAGCCAGAGTGGTTATAAAACACCAAGGACACAAGGCCTTCTAAACACAGCAGACAATGTGCATATGAACTCACAGAGACTGTGGCAGCATGCTCAGGGCCTGCTCAGGTCTGGGCCTCAAGAGTGTTGAGAGGAGGAGTGGACAGAAACCTCCATTCTTAACCTGGATGGTATATCTTATCTCCAACTGATAAACCCTCACAAATGGAAATTACTTCTCCAATGGACTCTCACTGGGTATACACAACAACTGCTAAGGGCAGGCCCTAAGCCCTGCAGAAGATGACCAAGACAAAATGAACTCAATAGTATTTTTGGAGGGCTGTTTGTCTCAAACTGCTTTGTCTGGGCAACCCCCCTTCGCCCTCAACCTTACAAGAATTTGCTTATATATAGTTTCTGATTGTGTGTTTTTAAGGGGTTTCTGTGTTTGCCAATGTGTGTCTCTGTGTCTAGATCTGCTTCTTGTGGTTTTTCTTTGGCTCTTAGTTTTTCTGTTTGTTTGGCTTGTCCTATTCAGGTTTG
>LZPO01066636.1:36875-62010 GCA_001675575.1 Neotoma lepida
CACACACACACACACACACACACACACACACACACACACACACACGTTATTCTATAATAGGGCAACAATGCCCCCCACTAGATACCAGAGGCTAACAAAAAGTCCAGAAGCGAGAATAGGTTACTTCTTCTGGAGTTTTTGGAAAATTAGGTCCCAGAGACCCCCAAATGTTACAGGTTATTGTCATTAATCTTGGTTACCTTCCAGAACTTGATGGTAAGCCCCTACTGCTGGAGACACTATACACTTGAGTCATCAAACATGATGAAATCAAGCCGGTACAGTCTTGGAGAGCTCACCCCTACTGGCTAGATTTCATGATAATGAAAGGTGTTATTCAGGCTACTGGGGGAAAAACATAATCATCATTTATACCCAGCTGTGATCTCTGATAGCTACAAGAATGACTAACCTATGAAGACAGGCTGATTAGTGTGATATTGGCACAAAAATCAGGGGAGTAATCAACCACTTTTGGGTTGGATTTCAAGTCCTGCTTCACAAGATGAAACCCATACCTGGCACAATTATTAGGCCAAGAAACTACAACTAAACAGGTCTAAGCTTTAGGGGATAGCCTACTACTATTATGCTGTTAAATCAATGTATCATTGATCTTACACCTAATAATTTATCATTATATACATAGAGCAATGCATCTTTCACCTCTGATCTAAGAAGTTTCTATTGTCTTTGGAAGGTGATTAACAGAGAGACACAACTGGTTAAGGTGTATAAAATAAGAGAGTGCAGAATGCTCAGTGTAGAAGGGAATATATACCCTCTCAAGTCTCAGGGATCATTGTGGAAGAGGGAGCAAAAAGAGTATAAGATTCAGAGGTGATGCAATACTACAAAGGAACAATTTCTGAACACAGCAGGGTAGCTGCACATAAGAACTCACAGTGCTTGTGACTGCATGTATAAAACCTATACAAACCCAAGTCAAACCAAACTCCAGCATGAGGAGGTGAGTTAGCCATACAATCCCACCCATAGCTGTGGAGCAATTGGATGCTGTTAGCTATAAGAAAGAAAAGGTCAATTTTCTCTAAGAGTGTAGCACTTGGTAAGTTGACCATATTTGGAGAAGCACAAATTGGTCTTAAAGGACAGAGCCTTGAGTGGACAGGGAAGAGGGTGGATCTGGAAAGATCTAAAGAGAATATGATCAAGATACACTGTGTGAAACTCAAAACTCTCGAAGAACTAATAAAGTATACAAAAAAGGAATCCTATATTAAGATCTATTTTCACATCTTGATTTTTTTTAACTTCACCTGTTTGTTTTCTCAGTCTTCCTTCTGGATTGTATGCATATCTTCTTTGAGTTCCTTGAACTCTATTTTGCAATAATTGTCTTTTTTAATCAGCTAAGTTGGTTTTCTCAGGGTGCATTACAATGGGCAAGCTAACTTCTATATGAGATATTACCTAGATTATTCATGTTGTTTGTGTTTTTATGATAGGACTTACATATCTTGAGTTAGGTCATTGGTAGTACTTCTTGATGAGGATATCAGGTTTCATCTTTTTTTTTAAAGATTTTTATTTATTTTTGGCGCATTGGTATTTTACCTGTATGTATATTTGTGTGAGGGAGTTACAGACAGCTGTGAGCTNCCATGTGGGTGCTGGGAATTGAACCCGGGTCTTCTGGAAGAGCAGACAGTGCTCTTAACCCCTGAGCCATCTCTCCAGCCCCTAGGTTTCATCTTTGATGAGTGGGTGTTTGGATCTTTGTTCGATGCTACATCAATTTTGTCAGGTTGTAGACAAACTGAATGTCACTTGTGGTTCAGTCTTGGGGTAATTCTGTGTTCATGTACGAATGTGGTGTCATAAGTGGTCCCTACTCAACTATGGATCAGTGCAACTTCTGAGTCCAGGAGCAAACCTTCTGTAGGACTAGCAGATTCTTACTAGTCTTCCAAAGTCTATAGTGGGATAACCAGTTTCTACAGGTTGTCCCTGGGTGACAGGAGCTGGGGTCACAGTTCAGTGGGTCCTAAAGGTGGATACAGGATGCAGCATCATCCTCAGGAGGAGGTGGGTGAGAGGGAGACTAGGCTGGGACCCATACCTAGGATCAAAAGTGCAGGATGCCAAGAAGTCCCTGTGAAACGGTGGGTAGGATAGTAAGCAAGCTCATGTTGTCTAAACCTTAGGTCAAGGTCATAGCAATATCTTTTTATGTGTTTAATTTTTATTATAATTCACATTGAAGAATTCCATCATGAAAGTTCTTTGTAACCTAAGCTTAGGGAATACACTTTCATTTTATCCCTGCTCCCACTGGTTGGTATCAATGCAGACACTTGGCTTAGTTACTTTTCTATTGATATATAAGATACCATGACCAAGACAACTTATAGAAGAAAGAGGTTATTTGGAACTTAGAGTTTCAGACCATCATGGCAGAGAGCATGATATTAGATAGATAGGCATGGTGTTGGAGCGGTATCTGAGAGCTTACCTGATTCACAAGTATGAAGCAGAGAAAGAGATTGGGAATGAGTGGTATGAGTCTTTTGAATCATCAAAGACTATCCCCTTGACACACCTCCTCCAACAAAGTCCACACCTCCTAATCTTTCCCAAACAATGCCACCAAATAGGGACCAAGTATTCAAATATATGAGCCCGTGGGGGCCATTTTNATTAAAACTACCACAAAAAAACCTTTATCATAATGGTTTTGTGAATTTGTGTAGACTTTACAGGTAAATGTATACTCCAAACTCATGTTTTGTTTTGTTGCTAATTTTGAAATTATATTTTATTTACAACATTTCTCTCTTCCCTTTTCTCCCTGTAAACCCTCCCATATACTCCTCCCTGCTCTCCTTCAAATTCATGACCTATTTTTCATCAATTGTTATTGCATGCATCTACGTATTTGTGTATACATACATATTCCTAGGTTGTAGATTCTTCTCCAATAACCATGTCTTCACTAGCAATGAGAGATTAGCTAGGTTTCCAATACCAGCCTTGATATCCTTCTTGTTGAACAGATCTTAAGTCCAATTAGAGTAGTTGGTTATTGCCAGGTATGTATGCCACTACTGCACCTGTAGATTTATTGTGCAGTAGTGGTCATTAATCAGGTTCATAGGTATTATAGCTAGGTTGGAATGTTGACTGCCTCCTTCATTTGAAAACTTGAATGGCACTTCCCGGTACCATGAAAGCTAGTCCTCAGGGACGGGGGCATTCTGGTCAGTTCAAACTCTGGAGCTTCTGGACCCTATTTCTGAAGTGCATGGTGTCTTTAGCAATAGGAACTTACCTCCTAGCTCTGGGGAGTAACCAAATGCAACAGCAATAGTCTGTATGTTTTGGAGGTCTTTTAAACAGTTCTGGCCAACAATCAAAACAAGGCTTCTTGTGTCTGGTATTGATATTTTTGTTAGGTATGATGGTCTTTAGCTCTTGGAGGGAGCACTGTTAGCCCAGATGAAAATATTTCATTAGTATTATACATTTATATTTATACACTGATTACGTGTGTTATCGGTGTTTTGTCGTTGTTGTTTGTTGTTTGTTGAGAGTTAGCTGAAGAGTTAATAGTATGATGATTCCTTGTGGCTTTTCAGCCACCCATCTTGCTATTTTACCTACCTACCTCCTCCTCTGTTTACCTCCCCCAGTTCCCCTAAGGAGCCCTCTCCTTTTCCTATTTATCCCATCAGATCACTTGAATCCTGCTATTCTCTTTACCTTCCTACCACCACAGAAACCTTTGTGGTAACGGTTTTCTGAATTTGATAGATATTTCAGGTAAATGTGTACTCCAAACTCTTATGCTTTAATTTCCTATTGCAATAGCAAACTAATACAAACTATATGGCTTACAGCAATCCGTTTAACATATAGGTCTTGTGGGATGCTTGATCATATTCACAGGCTTACTTAAATCTGTATTTTCAGTCTCATGTAGACATTAAAACCAACTATCTTATTAAAATAGTATTGGTAAATGTCTGAATGACAACTTTAAATTCAGCACCTGTTCCTAACTCGTGTCTTTTTCCTCCCTCTTCCCCTCCCTCTCTCTTTCTTCTATTTTTCTTTCTGTGATAATCCATACTAATAATTATAATCCAGTACCCCTTAATTTTATCATGTTTTATGATAATCATCCCTTTCTTTGCAAGTGTTTTGTATTTGCTGCATTAAAGTTAGCAACTCCAGAGAAATGAGTAGTTCCCAGAAGAATAGTGATACATATTTTTTAACTTCCCAAGAATTACCAATGCAAAAGCAATTTGAGTGACAACCTCCTTTCTACATGAACAAAAAAAAATTATCCCACCACAATGGCATTTTGTGTCCTGATTGTGATGTATTACTTTTGAATCAGGGCCTAGGCATGTGATTTACTTTGGCTCATGAGTTCTTAGCAGAAATGATACCAAAAAAGGATATTTGAAAGGTATTTTAGATTGGATTTTATTGTTCTTGTGTTTCAGAAATTAACATGTGAACATATCAGGACTATTATGTTGGAGATTAAGAAGCAGGTAGAGGAGAGATAACTCAACCAAGTCAAGTAATATAAAGCATCCTAGATCAGCTAGAACAGGTCTTAAAATGGAAATTTATTACTTTATTGATTTGAGGGACCAAGATTCTGAAATGGTTTCCACTGGAATAAAACCAGTTTATCCCTGAACAAGTGCAAGATTTGCAAAGCACCTGACCAATCACTACCAGGGCTGAGATGCATGAGCAATAAATGCTTCCCATTTAATGATTCTGAGGCTGTGTTGTTGATTGCTATGTATCAATTTGTGGCAATAATTTTAAAAACAGAAAACTTTTTTATGCTGAAAAATGTTTATCTTGTCTCATTTTCCTCAACGAGCTAGCAAAGATTCTTTCCCCCTTCTCCATAGGGTCTCTTTGCTCAGTTAGTTGTTTCTTCTCTGTATACATATCTTTTATTTTTATGCAATCACATTTTCAATTCTTGATTTCATTCATTGACTTTCTTTTTAGAAACTAACCTTGACGAATTTGGTTTCTGAAGCTATTGTAAATGGGATTGTTTTTTTGATTTTTTTCTCAACACGTTTGTTATTGATGTGTGTGTGTGTGTGTGTGTGTGTGTGTGTGTGTGTGTGTGTGTGTATACATAAAAAACCTGACATCTGTATGTCAATTTTGTATCTGGCTACTTAGCTAAGTGTCACATCTAAGAGTTTTCTGGTGGGGTGTATAAGGTCTCTTAAGTATAGGATCCTATCATTATGTTACTTCAACAGTGTTTTAGCTGTTCTTAGTCACTTTAATTTTGATATAATTCTTAATATATAATGACAGTGTTACACAAACATTTGTTTGTATGGATGTACACACAGAGATTTGGGCTTTTGAATGAGTTTAATACATGATGAAAGTAATTTCTCTCCATTCATTTAAGACTTTGTGTTTCTCTAACTAAAAGTTTATAATTTTCTATGCAGTTTTTGTACATTTTAAAGATTTGTAAATTTTTTTAACTTACACCTGAGTGCATGTATGCATCCATGCGTGCATGATGGTACTTGCAGACACAGAAGAAGGTGAAATTTCCCTTGGAGTTGGAGTTACATGCAGTGGTGATTCACTCTGTATAGGTGCTGGGAACCAAACTCTGGTCCTCTGCAAGAGCAGCAAGTACTTTTAACTGCTAAGCCATCTCTCCAGCCTCTCTTGTATATTTTTTGTTTGTTTGTTTGTAATCACCATAGTGTAATTTTATTTTTTATTGAAAATAGATTTTTATAGAATATATTCTGATTATGGTTGTCCCTCCCACAACTCCTCCAAGATCCTTCCCACCTCCTTACCCATCCAAACCAATATCTTTCCTTGCTATCTCATTAGAAAACAAACATATCTAAAAACAATAATGATATAAAATAAAACAAGTAAACCTGATTAGGGCATAATGAACAAATGAACAAAGAGCCAAAGAAAAAGCACAAGAAACACAGATAGATGAAGACACACACATTGACATGCACAGAAATCCCCTAAAAATGCAATATTGAAACCCATAATCTATAAGCAAAGTACCTGCCTGGTTTTTAAAATGCCCAAACAAAGCATAATGAGACAAAAAAAAAATCACTGAATTCATTTTCTGTTGGCCGTGTACTGCTGGGCATGGGGACTGTCCTTAAAAGTGACTTTATACTCAGTGAGACTCCATTAGAGAAAAACGATTTTTTTTATTTGCCAATGATTGTCCCCTGGAGATAGCATTTGGGTTAGGGTTGGGGCTTGTGTCCACTTCAGATGGGTTCTGGGACCCCATCTGGGGTCAGACCCATGCAGGCCCTGTGTATCCTACCTCAGTCTCTGTGAGTTCGTATATGCACTGCTCCTGCTGTGTTTAGAGGATCTTGTTTCCTTGGTGTCCTTCACCTTCCCTGGCTCTTACAATCTTTCCAACTCCTCTTCCACAGGGATCCCTGAGCTGTGAGGGGATTTGATGGAGACATCCCACTTAGGACTGAGTGTTCTCTGCATCTTGTCCAGCTATGGGCCTCTGTATTTCTTCCCATGTACTGTAGGAAGAAGCGTCTCTGACGATGGTTGAGCAAGGCACTGATCTATAAGTATAGAAGAATGTTGTTAGGAGTCATTTTATGGATATATTCCTTTAGTAAAATTAGCAAAATGGGAGTACTTGGTTTTCCCATAGGTCCCTTCTGATCTCAGGTTCTAGGCCTTGAGAGAATTGTTGGAGATGGGTTTCATCTCATGTAGTGAGCTTTAATTCCAATCAGAGAATGGTTGGCTACTCTTACAAGCTTTGTGCCACTATTGCACTAGTGTATCTTGCTGATAGGTCACTATTGTAGATCAGAAGGTTTGTGGCAGGCTTGGCGTTTACCTTTCTCCTTTGGTAGCATGCAGAACACCTTCAAGCACCATGAACACTAGTCAGCAGGAGTGAAGGTAGGCACCAGCTTAACTCCTCCATGTTCAGTGAGTTGTGTAGGTGTTTTCTTAAGCAATGGGGCCTTACCATCAGTTTGTGGAGAGCAACAAATAGCCTTAGCAATAGTCTGGGTTTTTGGGGTTCCCATGGGGCTCCTTTGACCAAAANCTCAATTAGATGTAATCCATCCCTGGTACTAGAAGCTTCATTTGGTGATGAGAGATGTCCAGTTGGGGCACTGTCTCTTTTGTTTTTTAGCAATTTCATTTAAAACACCTTTATATATGTGCATATTTTAGAAAGCTTCTATTGTACTAGGTTTCCACAATGCCCTTAATTTTAACTGTCCCTCTCTGTAATCACTCCCTAACCCCCTTCTTCCTTCTCCCTCTCCATTTGATCCTCCCATTCCAGTCTCTCTATCCACCTGTAGCTATCTATTCTATTTTGCCCTTCCTACAGTGATCCAGTCACACCCCACCTCATGTCAAGTTCCTTATTCTATACATAACCTCTGTGGCCATATGGATTGTAGCCTGCTTACCAGAGACTTAACAACTAACGTATCAGTGAATACACACAATTTTTGTCTTTTGTCTTACCTTACTCAAGATGATTATTTTTCTAACCGATTCTTTTAACTGATAATTTCAAGATTTTTATTCTCTTCTCATATATTACATTCTTACCCCAGTTTATCCTCCCTCTTCTTGTCCCAGTCCCTCCCCCCATATTCTCTCCCCCCATATTCCCTCCCTCCAGATGCACTCCTCCTCCTTTTCCTCTAGAAAAGGGCAGGGGCCTCCCAGGGATATCAACCTAGTGAAATGGAAACTCCCAGGAATCCACAAGGGTGCCCCTTCTGTGGCCAGGCCAGGCTTCCAGTGGAGGGATTGGGACAACAACCCAGCAACCAAACCTTCAACCTATAACTTGCCTTGCCTGAAAGATGTGCTGGGGTAAAGGTGGCATGGAACTTGTAGGAGTGGCAAACCAATGACTGGTCCAACTTGAGACTCATGCCACAAGAGGAAGCCCACACCTTACACTGCCTGGAGGGTCAGGAACCAGAGTCTGAATAGCCCAGAGACCTAGGATAGAATTTCAAGATTTTATTTTATTAACAACTGAGTAATTTTCCATTGTGTAAATGTACATTATTTTCTTTATCTACTCATCCATTGGCAGACATCTAGTCTGCTTCCAATTTCTGGCTATTATGAATAGAGCAGCAGTGATCATGGTTTTGCAAATGTCTCTGTAGTAGGATATAAAGTCCTTTGGGCTTATTCCAGTAGTATAGCTGGATCTTGAGGTAGATCTATTCCTAGCTTCCAGAGGAACAACCACATTGATTTTCATGGTGGCTGTACAAGTATACATGCCCATTAACAGTAAATGAGTGTCCCCCTTACTCTACATCCTTACCAGCATGAGCTATCATTTGTTTTCTTGATCTTGGCCATTCTGACAGGTGTAAGATGAACTCTCAAAGGAGTTTTTGTTTGCATTTCCCTAATGACTAAGAATGTTTAATACTTTAAATGTTTCTCAGTCATCTGTGTTTCATCATTTAAGATCTCTCTGTTTAGTTCTATACTCCATTTGGGGGACATTGTTTGTTTTCTTAATGTCCAGCTTTTTTGAGTNCTTTATATATTTTGGATATTAGTCCCCTATCAAGTTGGTAAAAACAATCTTTTCTTGTACTATAGACTGCCACTTTGTTGGATTGGTGGTACCCTTTGCTGTACAGAGCCTTTTGGTTTCATGAGGTTCCATATTAATCATTGTTCTTAGTACCTCTGTTATCAGTATTCTATGCAGAAAATATTTTCCTTTGACAATGTGTTTAAGACTGTTTCTCACTTTCTCTTCTATGAGATTCAGTGTATCTGTCTTTATCTTGAGGTCTTTGATCTATCTGGGGTTGGGTTTTGTGCAGGGTGATAAGTACGGATCTATTTGCATTTATCTACATTCAGCCACTCAGCTTGACCAACACCATTTGTTGGAGATGATGTCTCTTTTCCAGTGTGTATTTCTGGCTTCTTTATAAAAAAAAAAATCAGGTGCCCATAGGTGAGTGAACTTATGTCTGGATCTTCAATTTAATTCCATTGATCAATGTATCTATTTATATGCCAATACCATGCTGTTTTTATTACTATAATTTTATAGTATGAATTGAAATCAGGAATGGTGACACCTCTGGCAGTTCTTTTATTATTTGGGATTGCTTTAGCTATCCTGGGTGTTTTATGTTTCCACAGAAATCTGAAAATTATCCTTTTAATTTCTGTGAAAAATTGCACTAGAATTTTGATGGAGACTGCATTAAATCTGTAGATTGCTTTTGGTGCTCATTTTCAGTATATTAATCCTACTGATTCATTAANGTGGGAGATCTTTCCATCTTCTGATGTCTTCTTCATTTCTTTTTTCAATGTCTTAAAGTTTTTATTATATAAGTCTTTCATTTGTTTGGTTAGAGTTACCTCAAGATATTTTGTTTTCTTTTGGAGGCATTTGATATAGGAAGGGTGTTGATTTTTTGTGGATTGATTTTTATATTCTACTATTTTGTTGAAAGTGTTTATCAACTGTAATTTCCTGGTGAAGTTTTTAGGGTTACTTAAATATACAATCATAATCTGCAAATAAAGATAATTCGACTGCTTCTCTTGCTGTTTGTAACCTCTTGATCTCCTTCAGTTGTCTTATTGCTCTAGCTAATACTTCAAGCACTGTACTGACTAGGTATGGAATGGGGACAATCTTTTATTGTTTCTGATTTTAGGGGAAATTCTTTGAGTTTCTCTCCATTCAGGTTGATGTTGGCTATGGGCTTGTTGTAAATCACCTTTATTATGTTGGGGTATGTTCCCTGTATGCTTAGCTGTAATTAAAATTCTCCCAACCAAAAAAACCCAGGATCAGATGGTTCTAGCCCAGAATTCTACCAGACCTTCAAAGAAGAGTTAATGCCAGTATTTTTCAAATTATTCCACAAAATTGAAACAGAAGGAACATTGCCTAATTTGTTTTATGAGGCCATAGTTACCCTGATACCCAAACCACATAAAGAATCAACAAAGATAAAGAATTATAGACCAGTTTCTCTTATGAACATAGATGTAAAAACTTCTCAATAAAATACTTACAAACAGAATCCAAGATCACAAAAAGATCATCTACCTCTCAATTACCATGTCTGCCTGCATGCCACCTTGCTCCCCATCATGATGATAATGGTCTAAACCTCTGAAACTGTAAGCCAGCCCCAATTAAATGTTTTCTTTTATAAGAGTTGCCTTGGTCATTATGTCTCTTCACAGCAATAGAATACTGACTAAGACACTCTGGGTGAAGTTGTTTACCTAGCACTGTCTCCTTTCTTCAGCCAGGTAGAAACACAAGGGCCAGACTATCTCCCAAGGACAAGTGACTTATGCTGTGGCATGATGGCCCAAATCTCTGCCATGGAAGTGGTATAGCATATTCAGATATCTANATCACCCCCTCCAAGGTTCAGGAAAAGAGTGGAAGAGGAGGAACAAAGAACAAAGGACCTGGAGAAAGGTGTGGAATGTTGTTTAGCCATTTGATCCAAATTGAAACATTACTTCTTAGAGAGAAAGGGAAGATCCTAAGAAAGTGAATTCAACACAGCTCAGGACAGTTCCAAAGCTTACAGGATTTGTAAGGTCCCTTCTCAAAGTTATAAAAACATCACACAATTGCTAAAAAGAGGACACTCTTCCAGTAGCCAGGCTGCCTCCAAGTTGTTCTCAGACTTCAAGGACAGAGCTTTTGTGAGTCATCACCTGCACTGGGGTATGCTTCCTAGTGATACAGCTGTGTTTGATTCACTCATGCTCCTAAGGCACCCTGGTAAGCTTACTGGATCACCATATCAGACTCGAGTGGAATATTTATATTGATCTACCATTGCTGGCCTGTATTGAAAGAATAGATGCTTGTTCATAGCTCCTGCAAAGTGCTCTAGTAATGATGCTATATAAAACTATACTAAAAAGGGCAGCTAATAAATGCTGTATTTTAAAATACTGTGAAAACAAACAGTCCACCTCAAAGGTCCATCTCCTAAGGTAGTTGGATAGTCATAAGTCACAAGAACAAAATACTCAGGAAAAGTAAACTCAAAGAATTAATCTACAACGGGNTCTATATTATTCCACNCATCTTACAATGAGAAGTTTATGTTCTTANTAACATAAGCTTATTATGTTAAATAAGCTTAGAGGATTAGAACAACATAAAGGACCCTGCATCTTCATGCCATCTTTAATCCAGTGTGTCACTCCTGAATTTATTTCTGGACTTCCCATTATGCTAGGAAAAAAAGAAGTACAAAATTTTAAGGNCATTTAGAGAGTTTCTCTAATTTACNAGTAAATAAATTTTAAGAATATGGGAAGGATCACTATCATAAGGCACTGCTCTCTCCTAAACATGCTATGAGCTGGATTGAATAATTTGTGTTTATTTCCTATTTCCACAGGACACCTTGTGGGCATGAAGAAGACTTCTGAGACTTCTGACACATATCTGTCTTTCTTGTTGTCNGAAGACGGTTTATGGAAAAGGAATCCCTATTTCTCATTGGCTCTGCCTCTGTAGGTTGCAGAGTAACTGTAGAGTAATCCAGGCTTNGGAATATATTTAAAGGTCAGATGCCAACTCTTATCACAACAGTTCCCTGGTCTAGTTACAGAGAATTGATAAAACAGTGATCAGAAGCATGGATCATCATNAGTCTTATCAATCATAAGACTCAATCAGTGACTTGATCTACTAAACCTCAAATTNCTTATATGAAAAATGACTATTGTGTCTATCTAGTAGAGCCTACTGTATACATTAAAAGACTTGATGTGCATAAAACACAGAACAGAGCCCCTGTTATGTACTAAGAGCTTAAATTTGTGGCATTACTAAAATAGAAACTCAAAGACTATTAGGCTATTGTCTAAATGCATGAGGAAAATGACTCAGAGACTGTACTCGAGGATGGAGAACAGATGGAGTGAGTCAGAAGACTGCGCTGAGCATCTGTACTATGACATCACTAACCTTGTGACAGGCCAGTCTGAAGTCATCCTTGCCTAAAATGGCTGTCAATATCAGATATCTAAACAAAACATCCTTTTTGGCCACATTCCATTCTAGTTGCCTAGAAGTTACTAGCTGCAGCAAGGGCTGCATTCCCGGGGAACTGGATATGCCAATTTCTTCACCTCCTCTGAGGCCAGCTCTAAGATGCATGGTCTAGCAGACTCATTACTCACAGTGTGAGTATCAGCAGTCACAGGATGTGCAACCATGTGTGCAAGTTTTATGCTCCTGGGGAAGTTCATTTGCAATACAAATAACAACCTTCGTCTCTGAGAAGGAGAAGTTCTCTCCTGAAACTGTTTCGTCATTCATGTTCCCCAGGGCCCCACATTCTTGTAACTTAAAGAAGCTGTCCATAGAGAGTTTGTTTGTTTTTTTTTAGCTCTACTGGTGAGCAAGGGAGGAAGTGAATACTAAATCTTAATTATATAATCATTGGGTCATTTCTCATTAAGACCAGATAAGTCTAAGCACATCTATATTCCCCTGATATGTAACTTTCTAAAGTTTTAATGATGTCCCTTAGGCTTTCAGGCCAATTTAAACAAAGAGAAAATTATGAAATTTTAAGCAGTTGTTCATGGAACTCATGATTAATTATATAATCACCCCCCACACACATTTACTAGCATGGTCTAAGATTATCCATTGTTAGGAGCTCTTAGCTTAATTCTTTTCTCACACCGGGCTGTCCCACGTTGGAAGATGGAGATACTGGAAAAAGACCAACACCTCTATTCATGCTTCTTTTACTAACCTTCACCCTCTAATTCACAAGCATGGGGTAAGAAGGCTCCAGAAAATACCTGAGCCACACCTGTAAGGAGTTGAAAGGGTTCTTCCATACAAGAGTTCTTCACCAGCTCAGCATGTCACAGTTTTGAGATGCCTTCTCCATGATGTTTTTTATTTCTTCAATGACTCCAAAATTGCTTCAGCATCTCTAATAACAGCCCTATTGCAAATAAAGACAAATACAGAAATGAAGAGGCAGGGTTTCTCAAGATCATATTAATACATTAAGCATAAAATTTGGCCAAATCTACTCCTCATACTCTCCCTTTCAATTCTTTCCTTCCTCCACTACTTTTTCCAACCAACTTTATGTGTTCTTCTTTCTTTTCTTTTCTTTTCTTTTCTTTTCTTTTCTTTTCTTTTCTTTTCTTTTCTTTTTTTAAACTCATTGGGTCCACTTAGTGTCTGTGTGCATCAGTATAGGGACATTTACTAAAGCATGGGTAGGATCTCAGTGGCTACATTCCTGAAGAAAACTAACTCTCCAGTAGCCATCAGTTTCAAATAGCTCTTCAACTAAAGGTGGGACTTTGTGCCCCCCCCAAATCCATGTTGAGATTTTTGTCAGACAGGTACTATATTCCTGATCTACACTTCCACACCCAACCTCATGCTTGTATAGTTTAAACATTTTCCATCTTTAAAATGATGACCACTAAAGCTTTATGTCTTTCAAGTTTTTCTCACCTCTTACTGCCATTGTACCTATGGTCTGATAATTATACTCAGCAATTTTCTGTTTGGCCTTCCCATATTCTGAAAATTTAGTATTTCCCTCTAAATTTTAATTTCATAATTTTCAGTTGAAAAATTATGTAACTATTTACTCTGTCTTTTCAGAATCCTCAACTCTTTTGTCTCATAGCCCACCTGGTAACATCAGATTAATATGCATTGATCCAACCTCCTAGCCCCTCTACTCTTCTTTGGGTTGCTGTAGAACATAACACAAGCATGCATTCTATATTGGTGCTTTTTCAAAAATAGGTCAACCCAACACTGTGCTGTTGAGCAGTNCTCTTATGCATCATAAGTCAGTCTTTCCTCATATTTTCAGTGGGTGTTCAAAATNTTTATTTCTCTCCTTAATCTCCAGAAGATATGCTTTCTTCTACTTCACACAAAATAGTACATTTTGTGAATTAAAGTGACAATAATCATTCCCATGCTTTAATAAAATAATCTACAAGAATTCCTTTCTTTAGGGACTTTAAGGTTTTTTGTTTTTGATTTTGTTTTTCTGAAAGGGAAAGTGTCTTTCTGAAAGGGAAAATATCTGAAAGGGTTTCTGAGAGACACCATAACCACAGCAACTCTAATAAAGGAAAACATTTAACTGGGTCTGGCTTACAGTTTGAGGTTTAGTTCATCATCATCATGGAGGGGAAGATTGGCCACAATGGGCAGACATGGTGCTGGAGAGGTAGCTGAGAGTTAGACATCTTGATCCGCAGGCAGCAGGAAGAAAATGGGCCACACTAAGCCTGACTTGAGTTCCTGAGACCTCAAAGCCCACCTCCAGTGACATGCTTCCTCCAATAATGCCACTCCAACAAAGCCACACCTCCCAATAGTGTCAGTCTCTATGAGCCTGTGGGGCCATTTTCATTCAAACTACCACAGAAAGGAAACAGTGTCTAGGGTTGCAGTTCACCAGAAGAGCAAGTGCTGGACATCAGCAAAGCCCTGTGCTCTATTCCCAGCATCACTTCCCCAAAGCAAGCAAATATACATTGAAATGTCTTTCAGAAAATGAAAGATAGATAGGTAGATAGCTAGGTGATAAAGATAATTTAAAACAATTTAAAACAATTTAAAACAATTTAAAATAGAACATAGGTGGAAGGTGTATATTATAAAAATTATTTTAACTTTTTTGTGTTTAAATTTTTCAGTAGAAAATGTCGAGAACTAATTTTTGTTTTCAGAAACCAAGAATATCTATTTGATTAGTATAATATCTATACTATTACCTAAGGGCTGTGAATAACTGAACATATAATAGCAGACTTTAATTACATGTTCCAGGTCACAGCACCCTTGCTTAAATCTTCCACCACAAAGGCCTCCTTGTTTGTAGATGTAATTAAAGGCTAACTTCATTAGTTAGGTGGCTGTCCAGCAGAAACAACAGCAAAAGTGTTACAATTTAGAAGATTAACAAAAGTCCATACACTGTACAAGCTAGCTGGTTCAATATTACTTTAAGGTTTGTTTTTCCTGACTTTTTTTTCTTTTTTCTTTTTTTTTTCTCGTTTCGAGACAAGGTTTCTCTGTGTAGCTTTGGAGCCTTTCCTGGAAGTCACTCCGTAGCCCAGGCTGGCCTCTAACTCACAGATCCGCCTGCCTCTGCCTNGCAAGTGCTGGGATTAAAGGTGTGCACCACCACTGCCCGGCTACTTTAAGGTTTTTGATCTCTAACTTTATCTTNGTATTTTTTCTTAAATGGGTTTTTTGTTTAAAATTCTGCCTTGTTTTCACTAGTCAAAAGCTCTTTCTTCTCTTAACTTTTAAACATTCATGCTCTTTTTTATATGTGGAAGCAGTTGCTTCTATTTGCTGCCAAGTACTCTATATGTTGGGTATTCAAATCATCCTGGTCCAGACATTTCTAAATTGATAGCCATTTGGGTTGTTTGGGGTATTATAAATAAAGATTCTATAAATATTTGCATTTAGGTGTAGACTTATATTTTCATTTCTCACGGCAGCTTAAAAGTAGGGTTCCTGGGTTATATGGCTATATATATGGTTCACATAATAGAAAAAAACTTTAAAGATACTTTAGGAAAAAATAGTTCTGANAATTTTCAAGTACATTCCTGGGAAATTTTTAACTCTAAGGCTTTCAGATTTTAAGATTTCTTAGTTTCAGTGTCTTCATCCATAAATGATGATAATATTCTCCTTAGTTGACTTAGTAATATAATTGATAGTATAGCTAAATAAACTGCTATTGAGGTAAGATACATAAGAAATAGTCCATCTTTGCTGAAGTGATTAACCTAACCCACTGAAAAATAGTGACATTTTGACTCTCTATCTCCATCTGGTGGCCTCGTATAAAATTTTAAAAACAAATTCTTTTAAGGACTATGTAACCCATTTAAAGGTGAAATTTTACACACTACACTTCACAGTTACTAATTATTGGTTTGTGCAAGTCCAGAATTCCATATTTAAAAATTGTCTTCCAATATTGATACATCCTGTATTTGTAAAAAGGTACCTCATGATAACCTATAGTCATAACCAGCCGGGGGACAATGGCTCTTCCTGGGGCTTTCTGGAGCCTGTATGACATTTTCTGCATAAACTTTCTAGAAAGTCTAGATATATCAGAAGCTCAGAACATTATAACATTATGTTGGGTCCATTTTTTGCTTTTGTAATTTTATGTTATTCTAGCTAAATGTCTTCAAGACCCAGGACTAACATATATCTGAGAAGAATACATTCAAATGAGAATATGGTTTTAAAACACCCTAAGACTAAATAGTAAAGGATAGAGTGAAACATGAATGACAATCTATAACGTATTTTAAGGCAAAAGGCAGTGAATTTCTGGCCTCTCAGTAAAGGTGTGATGTGATCCAAGATCCATTCAACTGTATATTTACTGAGCACTTATTGAATATCTCTTATGTGGGTTTGAAGTTTAGTGAATGGTTGGGTAAGTTAATTCATGTTATNCCTGGTAGTAACACCCAGTAGTCTAGATCTGTGTGTATGATTAATTTGTGAAGATGTGAAAAAGATGACTTCAGACTTTCCTGGGTGGTTATCACTGCATTGACTAGCAGGCAAGCCTAGCAATCACTTTTCTGCTGCCCTCCCGCCCCCCGCCATCTCTGCTGGAGTTGTGTACTGAAATACCTGCAGATCAAACTGTCCACTGGCTTAGTGCCATCTAGAGGATGTTAAGCTCTGTTTGATAAAGATTTTAAGGAAGGACACAGAGTTGAGGACCTGTGAAGCAATTTGGTGAGTGGGTGTGCTTGGATTACCAAGAGCTGTGATCTGTGAATCAGCCAACAGCCATTTCCCAACCAAAACCTCAATAACTTGGCAAAAGATAGAATCTATAACCATCTCTATCTCCAAAACACATACTTATACAACCTCCAGCTCTAGATTTTAAGGAAGNTAACAATCACAGGGGTAACCATTTAATATCTTAGATGTTGACCAATTGTTTTCTATGGAGGTGAAGCAATTTACACTGACATTAGCAACACACATGAGTACCTATGAGTTTCCATGAATCTTCCTCAATCTACCTGAATGTTTTTATCTACTTCATCCTAATAGTCAAATAAAATATTTTTCACTGTATCTTTGATATTTTATNCATGACCAGCTGTTAAGAGATGGGGCAGGATTGTGGTGGCGTCTTTGGGTACACTGAGTTGGAATTCTTGTTTTACAACCTACTGGTCAAATGTGGTTATGGGGGCCTCCTAAGCTCACTATGCTTCAGAGTCCTCCTATTTAGAGATAACCAGAGGAAGGATGTGGTGGTTTAAATAAGGATGGTCCCCATGGGCTCATATATTTGAATGTGTAGTTGTCAGGGAGTGGCACTATTTGAAAAGATTAAGAGATACGCCCCTTGCTGGGGGAAGTGTGTCATTGGGGGTAGGCTTTGAGGTCTCAAAAGCCCATGCCAAGTGCAGAGTCAGTCTCTCTCTCTCTCTCTCTCTCTCTCTCTCTGCCTGTGGATCAGGATGTACCACACCTGCCTGTATGCCACNGTGCACCTGCCATCATGGTGATGGACTAAACCTCTGAAACCTCTGCAAACAAGCTCCCAATTAAATGCTTTCTTTTGTAAGTGTTGCCTTGGTCATGGTGTTCATCACAGCAGTAGAACAGTGGCTAAGATGGAGGGCTTTAAGATAGTGTCATACATATGGGTAGTGCAAGGCTGACACAGAGGAAGTACTTAGAAATTGATATGAGGAAAATTCAATATTTTTATTATTTGTTTAATGGTCATCTAGCTCCCTTTTCTGTGAATGTTTTTAAATTTATTTTACACTATGAAATTACAAAGTCCATATGCATTTTGAGGTTATAAACTATCCTATAATTTTTAATCCAATGCCAGATACTTTACATTCTGCTGTCTGTACCTCTTTGTTTTTCCTAACTTCACATCTGCTTGCTGCATCCTCAGTTACATCTTTTCACTAATTCTCTTTTCAGTTGTATTGGTCTATTAACCCCTCTACTGAATCTTAAATATTGACCTATCATATTTTTCTTTTCTTAATTATCTTAATATCATGTTTTATGTATTTCTGGAAAAATATGTGTATACAACGTATCTCGATCATATCTATCCTTACTCCCTTAACACTCCTCAGGAATCAGCACTACATTTTCCTCACAACTTCACATTAAAATTTTTCATCTATTTTTATCCTCCTGAGTCAAATCAGTGGTGACTAAATATGTATGGGTGTGGGGTCATCTACTGGGGCAAGAGGAACATACTAATGGTCACAGGCGTAAATATGGACTCCCCTTCACTCAGCGGTCATCAACGGCCAACAGCCCCTCAGCTAGAGGGTGGGCCTTGNGAGCTCTACCCCTACCCATGCTAGAATTTTTTTAATTTTTTAAATTAATTTTTAAATTGATTCTTCTCTCATATATTACATGCTAACTGCAGTTTCTCCTCCCTCCTCTCCTCACAGTCCATCCCACAGACCCTCCCTGCCAACCACTCTTTCTCCTTTCCCTTCAGAAAAGGACAGGCCTCCCAAAGACATCAACCAAACATGGNATATCAAGTTGTAATAAGACTAGGCACCTCCCCTCATATTAAGGCTGGATGAGGCAGACCAGTAGGAGGAAACAGGCAACAGAGACAGAGAGAGCCACTGCTCCTACTGTTAGAAGTCCCACAAGAAGACCAAACTACATAACTATAACATATATGCAGGGTGTGTATGTCAGTCCTATGCAGGCTCCCTGATTGTTGGTTCAGTCTCTTTGAGCCCTAGGAGCTGAGGTTAGTTGTTTCTGTGGGTTTGCTTGTGGTGTCCTTGACCCCTCTGGATCTTTCCTCCCTTTCTTCCACAGGATTACCACANCTTTACCTAATGTTTGGCTGTGGGTCTCTGCATCTATTTCCATCAGTTGCTGGGTGAANTCTCTGATGACAATTGGGCTAGGTAACAATCTATAAGTGTAGCAGCATAACATATCATTAGGCATCATTACTTTTTTTGCCAGTCATGTTTGGTTCTATTCTAGGTCTCTGGGCTATCCAGCCTCTGGGTCCTGGCACTCTAGGCAGTGTCAGGGTGGGCTCCCTCTTGTGGCATGGGTCTCAGGTTGGACCAGTCATTGGTCAGCCACTCCCACAATCTCTGTGCCACCTTTACCCTAGCACATCTTNTAAGCAGGACAAATTGTAGGTTGAAGGTTTTGTAGCTGTGTTGGTGTCCCAGTCCCTCCACTAGAAGTCTTGCCTGGTTACAGGAGATGGCCAGCTCAGGCAACATATCCCCTATTGCTAGGAGTCTTAGCTCGGGTCACCCTTATAGATTCTTGGAAGTTTCCATTGCAGTAGGTTTTTTTACCTCACCCCAAAATAACCCCTTTTCCAGTCATCTCTTCCAGTACTTTCCCCTTCAATCCCCCCACCTGATCCCTCCTGTTCCCATCCCCAATCACCCCCCAGTCCATCCAAAAGATTTATTCTATTTCGACTTTCCAGGGAGATCCAAGTATCCCCCCTTGAGTCCTCCCTACTTGCTACTTAGCTTCTCTGGGTCTGTGGATTGTAGCTTGGTTATAGTTTACTTTACAGCTAATATCCACTTATAAATGAGTACATACCATGTTTGTCTTTCTGGATCTGGATTACCTCAATCAGGATGAAATTTCATGGTGTCATTGTTTTTAACAGCTGAGTAATACTCCATTGTGTAAATGTACCACATTTTCTCTATCCATTCTTCAGTTGAGGGACAGCTAGGTTGTTTCCAGTTTCTGGCTATTACAAATAAAGCTGCAATGAACGTAGCTGAACAAGTGTCCTTGTGGTATGAAGGAGCATCCTTTGGGTATATGCCCAAGAGTGGTATAGCTCAGTCTTGAAGTAGATNGATTCCCAATTTTCTGAGAAACTTCCATATTGAAGGAAATCTTGCCTGGTTACAGAAGATAGTCTGGTCANGTTCCTAATCCCCCATTGCTAGGAGTCTTAGCTAGGGTCACCCTCATAGATTCCTGGGAGTTCCCACTGTGCTAGGTTTCTAGCTCATCCTGAGATGCCCTCTAACTCCAGTTGTCTCACCTAGTACTCTCTCTCTCCATCCTCTCCCAACCTGGAACCTCCTGTCTCTGTCCCCACACCTGCCCATTCTACCCATGATATCTGTTCTATTTCCTCTTCCCAAGGAGATTCATGCATTCCCGCTTTGAGCCCTCCTTGTTACTTCTATGCTAGAATTTTTAACTGGCTTAATCTTACATGGGCGCTGTGTGAGTNCAGATGCTATGCATTCCTGCATGCAATAGCCGTGTCATGCCCAGAAGACAGCATTTCACCTGTCTCTACCTACATGTTTTCTTTACCCTTTTCTAAGATGTTCCATGATCCTAGGGTGG
The DNA here is from genome assembly GCA_001675575.1 of Neotoma lepida. Lineage (NCBI taxonomy): Eukaryota > Metazoa > Chordata > Mammalia > Rodentia > Cricetidae > Neotoma > Neotoma lepida. The sequence continues at coordinate 57,373 of LZPO01066636.1, forward strand.
NGGCAGGTTGATATTTTTTTCCTCAGTTTCTAGTTCATTTTCCATAGCACCCTTCTGCCTTACAGGTTTTATACCTGTTTCTTTTTGGACTTGCCCAGTTTCTGGATTTGTTCTCCTAGGGTTAGACTCTCTGTGTCGTTTCTACTAGTCCCTCTCACAGTAGCTTGTTCCTGTGTGTGACCTTCAATTTTTCTGAATCTTGGGCTCCTCTTCAAGAATAATNGTGTCTTAGTTAGGGTTTCTTTTGCTATGAAGAGACGTCATGACCATGCAATTGGGGCAGCTTACAGTTCAGAGATTCAGTTCATTATCATCATGGTAGGACATAGCAGCATGCAGGCAGACATGGTGCTAGAGAGGCAGCTGAGAGTTTTACATATTGATATGCAGGCAATAGGAAGTGAACTGAAACACTGGGTGTGGCTTGAGCATATATAATAAGATCTCAAAGCCTGACTCCATAATGACACACTTCCTCTAATAAGGCCATACGTACTCCAACAAAGTCACACTCCTAATAACAGTGCCACCCCTATGAGCTTATGGGGGCAATTACATTCAAACTACTACAAATGGTTTTCCATGGAAGGCCTTATAGGACCTAGGAATAATCTGGAAAAGTTTCTGATTCCTTTGCTGTGATTCTATGATTCCAGTAGTTCCAGAGGAAATGTATACTATATCTGGTCTCTGGATTTCCATACTCAGAAGATTTGCAGTGAAGAGTTTGTAAAAGTTTGGATCTTGAATGTCCTTAAAAAAGTCCAGAAGGCTTGCTCCCAGACTGTGCTATTGTGTGTGGGGGAAGTGGTAGTATTTAGGAAATGGACCAAATGAAGGGTCACTGGGGATATACCCTTAATATCCAAGCTCCTTCTTATTTCTCTATTTTTGCTTCTTGGCTGTCATGAGTTAAAGAGGCCTCATCCAGTCACACAGCCTCAAATGTGATATACTATATCATCTCAAGTCTAAAACAATACCACCAAGAAGCCACAGACTGAAACAGTAAGTTAAAACAATCCTTTCTTTATTAAAAGTTGATTATTCCTTTCATTGCTCTCCCACTCCATCCCTGTTCCAGCTCAACCAGCCCATTCCCTTATGTTCTCATCTCCCATCCCTTATTCTCCATTGCCAACCCCTCATCTCCAATTTACTCATAGAGATCTCATCTATTTCCCCTTCCTAGGGCAATNCATGTGCCCCNNTTAGGGTCCTCCTTGTTAGCTAGCTTCTCTGGAANTGTGGGTTGTAGTCTAGTTCTCCTTTGCTTTACATCTAGTATCGACTTATGAATGTGTACATACCTTGTTTGTCCTCCTGAGTCTGGGTTGCCTCAATCAGGATGATATTTTCTAGTTCCATCCATTTGCCTGCAAATTTCATGATGTCATTGTTTTTTTTTACTGCTGAGTAGTACTCCATTGTGTATATGTACCATATTTTCTGTATCCATTCTTTGGTTGAGGGGCATCTAGGTTATTTCCAGGTTCTGGCTATTATGAATAATGCTGNTGTGAACCTACTTGAGCATGTGTCCTTGTGGTATGATTGAGNATTCCTTGGGTATATGCCCAAGAGTGTTATAGCTGGGTCTTGAGGAAGACTGATTTCCAATTTTCTGAGAAACCGCCNTACTGATTTCCACAGTGGCTGTACAAGTTTGCANTCCCANCAACAGTGGAAGAGTGTTCCCCTTGCTCNACATCCTCTCCAACANAAGGTGTCATCAGTGTTTTTGATCTTAGCCATTCTGACAGGTGTAAGNTGGTATCTCAGAGTCNTTGGAGATACTATGATAGAGGGAGACATCATGGGGATAGAGAGAAATTGGGTGTGAGGGAAGTTCCNAGGAATCCCCAAGGATGACCCAGCTTAGACTACTAGTAATAGTGGAGAGGGTGCCTGAACTGGCTTATCCCAGTAATCAAATCGGNGAATACCCTAACTGTCATCANAGAGCCTTTCTCTAGTAACTGATGGAAGCAGATGCAGAGATTTACAGCCAAACACCAGGCTGAGCTCCAGGAGTCCAGTCGAAGAGAGAGAAGACAGATTCTATGAGCAAGGGGCATCAAGATCTTGATGGGGAAACCTACAGAGACAACCAAACCAAACCAGTGGGAACTCATGAAATTTAGACCAACACCTGTGGAACCTCCACGGGACTGGACTAGGTCCTCTGCATAAGCGAGACAGTTGTGTAGCTTGATTTGCTTAAGGAGCCCCTGATGGGGATATCTTTCTGTTTGCTGTGAATATGTGTTGCTCTGATTGATTGATAAATAAAATGCTGATTGGTCAGTAGCCAGGAAGGAAGTATAGGTGGGATAAGCAGACAAGGAGAATTCTGGGAAGAGGAAGGCTGAGTGAAGAGATGCCAGCCAGCTCCCCAAGGAGCAATATGTAATGAGATGCAGGTAAAGCCATGGAAAATGTGGCGACATATAGAATAATAGAAATGGGCTGAGTTTAAGTGTAAGAGCTAGTTAGTAATAAGCCTGAGCTAATGGGAAAGCAGTTAAAATTAATATAAGCCTCTGAGTAACTATTTTATAAGCAGCTGTGGGACCATGGGGCCTGGCAGGACCCAGACAAAACTTTCTCCTACAGGCCCCCTGGAAGCAGGATAAGGATCCATCCTTGGTGCATAAGCAGGCTTTTGGAGCCCACTACCTGTGTTGGGACGCCTCCCACAGCCTTGAGGCATGGGGAGGGGCTTAGATCTGCCTCTACTGAATGTAACAGGCTCTGCTGACTCCCCATGGGAGGCCTTACCTTCTTGTAGGAGGGAATGGGGGGTAGATTGGGAAGGGGAGGCTGTTCTTGCCTGGACTGCTTGAAAAAATGTTGTATCGACTGGACATGCAGGACCCATATGAGGGAGGGGCTTGGACCTGCCCCTACTAAATGTACCTCCCCATGGCAGGCCTTACCTTCTTGTAGGAAGGAATGGGGAGTGGGTTGGGAGAGGGAGGCTGGAGGGGAGGGAGAAGGGAAGAGGGGGATCTGTGATTGGTATGTGAAATGAATAAAAAAAAATTTCTTAATAAAAAAAAGTTGATTATCCCAGGTATTTGGTCAAAGTAACAAAAAATTTACTTACAAAGAGGCCATGCATACTGAGCTAGCCTAGGAAGTTAGCTTCTCTCCACTAACTTTTTATACTGATACTTTCTTGAAACTGCCAAACTTTCTAGGGGTGTCTCTAGGCTTTATAATGGAGGACATTCATTTCCTCACCCATGGACAGGTAATTCCAAGCTTTATGTAAATGATTCATTAATAACTCTCTGCCATGCAAAGGACTTAAGTCTCATTAACCATCCCTCTGCTATTAGAATTTCATAATTCTGGCACTTCCTGAAATAACATCTCTGAACTTATCAACCTTTGGCTCCCTGCTCCCCCTCTCAAGTTTTGGTCTCTCATTTCTGACAACTGAAAACTTTGTTTTCCTGCTTTTACAATGAGGCTTCTATTATTTAAATATATATATATGTATGTATATATCTATATACATACATACATATACATACATATACATACATATATATCTATATACATACATATATATATACATACATATATATATGTGTGTGTGTGCATGTGTGTGTGTATAAATATCCAGAACTTCTATTATTAAAAAATATGCATCCAGAACAAAGTGTGTGTGTGTGTGTGTGTGTGTGTGTGTGTGTGTGTGTGCATGGATGAGGTTAATGTATGATGCCTTCCTCTGTCACTCTCCACATCATGTTTTTGAAACAGGGTCAGTTACTGAAACTGAAACTCACCAATTCAACTAGACTGCCCAAGTAGCCAGGATCTGCCTGTCTCTTCTTCAGTACTGTGGTTACAGGCACATACTGCCATGTCCAGCTTTAATGTTGGTGTCAGGATCCAAACAGTTTCNTGTGATTCCATGGGGAAAAAATTCTGNTTTCTTTTTCTTTTCTTTTNTCCTTTTTAAAAAANNNTTTTTTTAATTTTTTGAGATTATAATATAATTGCATCATTCCCCATTTCTTTTNCTCTCTCTAAAACCTTCCAATACCTCCCCTTCCTCTTTTTTCNAATTTGTGACCTCTTTTTTCATTAATTATTGTCACATACAACATATATTCATAAATACACAACTACACCCAGATAGTATACTGTTACTTGNACATATGTTTTAGGGCTGACCATTTGGTATTGGATAACCAGTTGGTGTGTCCCTCCCTGGAGACTAGAAAGCCTGGATTCTTGGTTGGTGTTTGAAGAACAATTATTAACAGGTGAAAACATTCTCAATTTCTTTACTCTTCTATATTGTAGGTATAGACGTGTTAAATTTTTGTTATCTTAAAAAATAGTGATATTCATAAGAGTCCAGTAGGCCAGAATTAGTACATAGGTGTATAGAACTTCCTAACTTTGATTAGTCAAACCATGACTATAGATAATCACTTGTTAGGCTCCTAACGCCTATCACTGACTTACAATTCCACAATTTTAGGCTCATGAACAACCTCTGTTAAATAGCAGAGAAATAGTGCACCTCTGTACCTTGGCCCCTGAAGAAAATGGCAGTGACACAACATTTTGTTTACTGCCTATTGGGAATACTTTTTAAAATACCATGTGTTTTAG
>LZPO01066636.1:62875-79072 GCA_001675575.1 Neotoma lepida
CTCCCTCAGCACTTCTTGTTCCCCTGTCTTGGCATCTTGACCTAGTTTCATGGTCTATAACCACTCTCACACCACCTCATTTACTTACATACAACTGTTTCAGTTTACTAAAATTGTGCTCCATTTTGATTTTCTGTTGCTGGGATTAAACACTCTGACCAAAGCAACTAAGGAAGAAAAGAGTTTATTTCATCTTACACTTCGACATTGAGGAAAGTCAGGCCAGGAACTCAAGCAGAAACCAGGAAAGAATATAGTTTGCTGGATCGCTCTCTGGCTCCTGCTCAGTTAGCTTTCTTATACAGCTTAGGCCCACTTGCTATGAATTGTGCCACCCTCAGTGGTCTGGACTCTTTGCATCAATTATCAATCAAGATAATCTCTTAAATACTTGGCCTCAGGCCAATCTGATCTTGGAAATGAGGTTCCTTCTTTCCACTTGACTGTNTGCTGTGTCCAGATAACAATAAAGACCAGAATAAATAGAAAATATTTTAACTGCAAGTCAAGAAATCTAAGGTTAGCTCATGACTATTGAGTCAATGTGTATCTTTAAGAAGGAATTTTAATCTCAAAGCTTTAAATACAAACTACAGCCTTTTATATCTGATACTAATGAGAATAAAATGAACCTTCAAATATAAAACTACTTTGAATGAAAGATACAGACTTACAAATACCAATAAAATGGCATTTCCTTGACCAGAGGAGGAAGATTGAAAACCCTGCTAAGAATATCATTTATTAACCTTGATCATCATCTTCCCACTTTCAGATAAAAGCTTGTAATGATAAANNGGAAAAAGTAACTGAAAATCTNTGTATGCACCACANGAAGACCAAGGGAGTCAAACCAATTCAAGGAGAGAGGCGAGAAAGAGAAGCAGAGATGAGTGAACCCCACCTGAGGCCAGTGGATCCAGTCTCACTAAGACATCTCTCCTTATCCTTCAGTACTTAGTTAGATAATGTGTTCTCCACACTCATGTTGCTCTCCAGTGTGGAATTTCTTGTATAGTAATGTGACACTACCTACTTGTATATTACCTTTTCCATCACCTTAACAAAATATCTAGAATAAAGGACTTTAAAAAGATAAAAGTTGGTGGATGTTTTTTGTCTGTTTGGCTCAGTCTGTATGTTCAAATNCAACTTGGGACAGACTGAGGACTTTGGAGATGCTGGTTGGCAATGGTACAGAGTGCCTAGCGGAACAAAACTACTGAACCAGGAAATACAAGAGGAAGAGGAGAGAGCTAGGATCCCACAGTCCCCTTCAAGGACACATTCCCNAAGACCTAAGCACTACCCCACCTCCTAAAGTTTACACATTTCCCAATAGAACCACTTTGGAAACNAAACCTTAAGCACNTGGACTTGGGAGAGATGGTTTAAAATCCAAACCATAGCAAATTTCTTATAGAGANATNTGTACTTTCATATAAAAGAAAATCAAAAAGACCTGATTTTTCCATGAAATATGAATAAGTCTAGATCTTTGTGGGATATCTGCTATCTGTTTTTATTCTAGCAAAGTCTCTAGGCACAAAAGTACAGTGGTTGGGAACCCAGAGGCAAGACCCAGACTACCTGTGCTCAAATTGAAATTCNATCACTTACTGGCTAAGTGATCTTACGAAAGCTATTGAGCATCTCTGTGCTCAGATTTCTTTGGCCAAATGGTGATGATTATAGTATTTACTTCCTGGAAGAACTCTGAGACCTAAAAAGCACTCAGCTCAACAGCTGACAAGAGTCTAAAGGTTAATATCATGCCTCTCCCTGCCAAAAAGTCTGCACTTTGAAGCCTTGAATCCCATCAAGTCTTTCAGTGAGAAAGTGTGTGTCCCTATCAAGCTAGCTCACCACAGTGTTTGTATTCCTCTTATCATGTTTTTTTGTCTTTCTTGTAAACCAGAAAGACAGCACAGCATGATGGTTAAGAGTCTGGATACTGAAGATATTACTTGGATTGAAATACTTGCTCCACCCTGTGTGACTTTAAGTCAGTAACTTAATCTTTCATACCTTGATTCTCTGCCTATAAAATGGAGGTGGCAATGAGAATAATCACGCTTCAAGGAATGTGACAATGACATGTAGTATCCTATATAAAAGCACATAGCATCCAAGCAAGATGNCTCCATGGGTAAAGTACCTTCAGCCAAGCCTGAACGTGAGTCTGATGCCCAGAATCCACATGGTAGAAAGAAGAAAACAACACTTAAAAGTTGTGCTCTTAAATCCATATGTACCCTGTCTCACACAAGCACACACACACACACACACACACACAGAGAGAGAGAGAGAGAGAGAGAGAGAGAGAGAGAGAGAGAATGAAGTAACAAATTTTAAAGAGTGTAGTATAACATATTGCAATTGCTAACTACCCACAGATCCATCCACCATCCTGTGTTTATCATTTGTCAGCCCAGTGTAAACTGTTAAACATTGGTCACTATTAATATGATGAGCTATAGATTTACTGAATAGGGCCTGTCAGCCATGTTATCTCAATCTTGTTTGAAGAAATAGGCATTCAAGGAGCCCATCTCAGATGGTATTCCCTAGAAAAATCCAATTCAAAGAGAGCTCCAGCCTCAGGCTTCTCCCCTTGCTGGGTTCCAGGAATCCCATTATTGGGGGCACGGCCAGCTCATAACCCTAATCTCTTCTTTTCATACAGCCTCTCTGCCTTTGTTAGTCACTGTTTTAAGTCAGGAGAAATAACAGAAGCAGAATGGCAGAGTGGCCAGATGATCCCGGCTCAAATTCTAGGCCTGCTGCTTCTGAGTGACAAGTTGATCTCTCTNTTTCCTCACNGGTAAAATGGACTAAGTCAGGTTCTGCCTTTAAGCTGNCTTGAGTAGTAGATGAGTGAATGTGGTGGTATCTTCGANTGTGCCTGGCACAGACTAAGCACTGTAGATAAATTTGTTGCTCTGTATAATTTTTTGGTGACAAGTAAATATTACATGTATTTATAGTGTGCAGCATGGCAATTTAGCCATGTGGAATGGCTAAATCAAACAGTTGCTTATAGATTACTGCACATACTTACCTTTTGGTAGTGAGAGCACTTGAAATTTACTCTCAGCAGTTTTTGAGTGNACAGTCTACTGTTGTTAGCAATATTCACCATAGTTTATTTTGTCTAGCTGAAATGTTTTGTCCTTNGACAAATATCTCTCACCATTATAGTAGTGTGATTATTATTAACTTTACAATGAGTCAATAGCATGGAATCTACCTGACTAGGCTTGAATAGTCCCTCCACAGAGATGTAACTAGTGATTATGATCTTACAATCTACTCATGGTCTTCTCTTGACAGTCTTGATANGTCCCGATCCAANAGGACACAAGAAAATAAGCCTAGAGGATCACGGGAGGGAGAGAAGGCAGAAAACGGCCACTTTGATACTACTTGCAGGAATGTCCATCCCTACCTCACACTCTGAGATACTACGGGAGTGAGAGAGGACTAATTCTTTATGTCCAGGGACCCAGTCCAGTGTTTCTTTCCCATCTGGCAGCATACTCCCTTTCTCTTTCCTGTTTTAAGGGAGCCAGTGGGAACAATATTTTCCTATTACAAGAGAGCTCAGTTTCAGTTTGAGACTCAAGTCACAGATACTCTTAGAAATCAGTGTTAAGATGAGATCACTTCTACATATTGAGCACCAGAGGGCAGAGCACCACCACAGAAAAATCANAACATCAAAGTCAGGGAAATGTCTCCAGAAGCCAAATGCAGTTAAGTACCCTCCCTGCGGGGGGAGGTACAGGATCTTGTTTACATTCTCAGATATTATTTCTGCTGAAAGCCCTCACCCCACATCATGCCCCAAAATGTGTTTAGAAATTTCTATCCCTAGTGTTCAGACGTTTCTGTTGCTTGGTGAGAAAATGGAGTGAGGCATGAAAGCATAGAAGAGGATCCAGAGGGAAAATANTGGGCTGTCAGCTGAACATCATCCCAGGCAAGCNCAGCACATTGGTACCTCTGGATGCCGGGTGTGTTTGTGTGATACAAAGGGAAGGNGAAGCAAATCAAAGTGAAAGATTCATCCTCTCTTGCTGCCAGATGATCACACTCTAGATCCTCCATAAAATTCAAGTTCAAGGTGATCTTCAGAGTTAGTTACAGAGCATTTGAGCAGTCCTTTGAGGACTGGCATGAAGAGATATAATTTCTGAAGTTGTTGTCTTGCTAATTTAACCGAACTTAATTTTGAAGATCTGTTGGTCATGGAAACAAAGAGAAAGGTTTAGAATAGAAGGTAATCGCAAAAGAACTCTTTGCACTCAGGTGTGTGGTAGGGATTTAATTGACAGGATTACCTGCAGCTATGCTGAGAAAGACCAGAGTAGTCTCCAGGTGCTCCAGTTTCCTGGCTTCACTGTCACGACTAAGGTAAACATTATAAGGGGATGCCTCTCTCCAGTCAAGCTAAGGGAGGAGAGTTCTGGTAGGGACACAAAAGCCCTGCATTTAAGGTCCAGTTTGCCCTTGCCGTGCATCTCTGTTCTGGAGAAATTACTGAGCTGGTCTGGGTCTCAGTTTCTTACCTTTGAAAATGGCAATTACTCATAGAAGACAGTCACCTACTGAGCAGCAGAGCCGTTTTGTAATCCGGCAGCTGTTTGGGATATTTCTAAGGACTCCTTCTCAAGCATCAGGATGGCATGTGGATGAAGAATGAGGACTCGGGACTGACTTCTGAGACTGTCTTCCAAGGTCATGGAAAGTGTAGGATGCCAAATGAGTCGGACTCTGCTCTATTCTCAGATACATGCACATATTTCCCATTTCTGGAGTTTAAATGTTTCCTTATGGTACAGGAAACACAGCACATAGGAAGAACTAGACAGACAGACAACTGACAGTTTTGTGAGTGGCTGCCCTCTGTGGACTGGGGAGGAACACTGTGCACTATTCCCATCTCCCAGCTCAGCAGTGCATTGATTCTTCATTTGTAAGAAATCAATACTGGCAAGCTTGGAAGACAGATTTGCTCAGANCCATTTGTTATCTGAGATGCCTTCAGACACTTCACAGACCAGTGGCCCATCAGCCCCAGTCCCCCATCACAGCCACTTAACCAAACAGAGAAATGCTGCAAGAAAGGCCGCTTGGGAACTGGAGCTGGGGAATGTCAAGGTTCCTGTCAGAGGGCTCTTTGGAGCCCCCAATCTAATTCCTTACTATGGAGTTGTGGAGTTTCTAGCCAAGAAGTGGGTGACATACTCAGGATTACACAGGTGGAAGGTGACAAGGCTAGAACTTGGATCTTGTTCTGTCGATGCCACTCCCACACCTTCAGCCTGGGACTACATAATGAAGCCAAGACTCAGAGCCAGGAGACGTATTTACCATCTCCTATTCCCTAATACCCAACATGGCTCCACCAGGATGCAATGCCTTCAAGGAAAGGGCTAGCAGTAGATTAAAACATAGGCTTATAATCAGCTGGACCTGAAATTTTACCAGTTCCTACACTAGATAGATAGATAGATAGATAGATAGATAGATAGATAGATAGATAGATAGATAGATAGAGATAGATAGAGATAGAGAGATAGATAGAGATAGAGAGATAGATGAGAGAGAGAGATATGCGTTTTCAGTCTATCTGTAGAAGTCATATCATATGCTGAGGACTGTTTACTACATGTAAAATAACTAAAACTCAAAATTATGAAAACAGCCCTATGAATCTGATGCTCGTCTTACCTATGGCTACTTTAGACAGAGATTTAGAAGCTTGTAGCTGCTGAATACAAATAATGTAGCTCTGGGCCCCATACTTAGGCTTCTGTACAACAACATTGTACTCAAAACTCCTTCACTTTGATGCCACCCAATACAGAAGACATAGGCCAGAATGTGCCAGCACACCTAGATTGCGTCTGCACATTACGTGCTGGACAGATGGTCAAGATCTCCCATTGTCTTGAGACCTGAGAGAAGAATTCCTCAGCTGCACTTCTTTGGGAAACAGTATGTGTTACTATGTCACTCCATGAACGTAAATTGCTGCTCTTTATCACTGGAGTCCCTATGACTGAGACCAGCTCATTTTAAAGCTAAAGGACACTGTGTCATTTGGGCAGATCTAGGAAGAGCTGGGCATATGAATAACAGCTTTTTACCCACAGAATCTCGAGGTGATCTGGTCCCACAGTGAGAGTGGTGCAGACTGGATATTCTCAAACAGTTCACCGCCCAATATGTTAATTATTAATAACGCCCTTAAATACTCTATGATGGATGTTAAGTGACACTTTAAATATTCATCACGATGCACCTAAGGCATAGCCAAGGGTAGAGCAAGCAGAGCAAATGTAATTTCTGATTATATATCTTTAATTCAAGACACTGCACACCCCCAGAGCCTAAGACTCCATCCTATTCTAAGAGAGCCACGAAAGCCAATTCACAGCAGCCCTTCACATACTGCCAAACTGTCTTTATAATCTTGGCAAACAGTCCTTTCCTTTTTTCTTTTTTTTAAGCTTTTCAAAATTGAGGTATAACTTACATGAATATATATATATACATATATATATGTGCACCCACATAACCAACATCTACATCATAATACCGAATGCTTCCAGCAGTCCAGAAGTTTTCCTTATGCTTCTTCCAAGTCAATATCCAATTCCCCCACACAAGAAGTCATTATTTTGACAAGAAGTTGTTTTTAAATCTAACTTGATTCTTCCTGCTGTCATGCTTTGAGTTCTTATTGTTTTAAATTTGAAGCAAGGCCAAGTAGTCATCACTGCCCATTGATTTCAAGTTGGCTGGAGTTTGTAAACATAGAAAACAGGAGGCTCCTGGGGTTGTTCAGGAAAAGATGGTAGGGCTTGAGTGTGGACAGCTTAGAGGGAAGGCAGGACACGGAGATCTGTAGGGTGTTCTGTAAGTAGAGGCTGCAGGAGAGGTGAAAATGAAGGAAAAAGTGTGGCCAGGTACTGCTTCTAGATAGAAATCAAGACCAGATAAACAATTTAAATAGACCTATAACCCCTAAGGAAATAGAAACAGTCATTAAAAGTCTCCCAACCAAAAAAAGCCCAGGACCAGATGGATTCAGCGCAGAATTCTACTAGAATTTGAAAGAAGAGCTAATTCCAATACTCTTCAAATTGTTCCACACAGCAGAAACAGAAGGAACACTGCCAAAATCTTTTTATGAGGCTACAGTTACCCTGATACCCTGAAACAAAAAAAGAGAATTACAGACCAATCTCCCTCATGAACACTGATGCAAAAATACTCAACAAAATACTGGCAAACCAAATCCAAGAACACATCAAAAAAATCATCCACCATGATCAAGTAGACCCCAGAGATGCAGGGATGGTTTAACATATGAAAATCTGTCAATGTAATTCACTATATAAACAAACTGAAAGAAAAAAAAACACATAATCATCTCATTAGATGCTGAAAAAGCCTTCAACAAAATCCAACACCCTTTCATGATAAAGGTCTTGGAAAGATCAAGAATACGAGGAACATACCTAAACATAATAAAGGCAATTTACAGCAAGCTGACAGCCAACATCAAATTAAATGGAGAGAAACTCAAACGATTCTACTAAAATCAGGAACAAGACAAGGCTACCCACTCTCTCCATATCTGCTCAATATAGTACTCCCAATTCTCCTGCTCTTGACTCATAAATGCTGAGGTACACTCATGTGCCAGCATGTCCAGCTCTGCTAAAGAGTTTCAAATGCTAAGTCAGGCAAAGAAGCTGAAACCACACGAAGAGTATGTTAAAAGAAAGAGCAGTGTTTGCCTTTAAAATATGGCATAAAGTGTGCTTTAAGAGGTCACTTTTATTTCTCATAAAATAGCATGCCTTTTGCTTTAGAAATTTCATTTATTATGGGCTTAGACCATTTATTTCTGTGACTGTCAAGAAACAAAAAAAGGAAAACTTGATAAGAATGATGGTTGATGAATCACTCTTATCTTAGTCAACTTCTGCTGTGCAATACAAAGAACAGATTCCCTTGTTTCTGGCCTTGAGTCATTCTTCTGACAAGATGAAGATGCTCTGTCTGCTCAGACATGTGTTCTCCTGATGTTAATCTGCATTTATTCTCCAGCCTAAAAAAATAATCTCTTTGATATAAACACCTAAAACAAACAAACAAACAAACAAACAAAAAACTGTCCATAATTCTAATGAACCCTTCTTTCCAGATTTTGAAGAAAGGTAGATTACCATGAACAGTTGTTTTATAGATAGGTTTACTGATCTAAATGGAAAAAGAATGATTGCTAAACTCACTTTCCTCAGAACACAGTATCACTAAATGTCAGAACATGGAGCAAATCCCNAAAAAAAATTAGGCATTTTCTTATCTNTACTATATACTGTATATTGTAACTAGCCATTATTTACTGTGGTCTGTGCAGGAAGTATGTGTTTCTCCATACTTATTTTTGTGTGGCTTCTCCAGAGCCTGTATGTACTCATGATTGTTCAGAGGAGGTTGGGGGACAGTGTATGTCTCAGGTTTTACTGGCTTTATTTGAGCTACTTCATCAAGAATCTTTTCAATTTTAGATGCCTCAAAGGAGACATCTGTCCTCCTCTCTTCTCTGAACAGATTGCCATTACCTTAAAATCATTTTATGCATATTCTGGTCTAGCAGATATAAGGCTTACCCTCTTGGTGCCGTGCTTGGCTGAGAAAGGCATGTATAACAGAAATCAGAAAAGGCCACCCAGGAATTTTTGAAATTCATTATCATAGACTTCTCATTGAATGAAAAAAATTTCTCAAAGTCACAGTAGAAAACTGAAGTGTGTTTGTTATATTATCCATGGACNGGAACTAGTTATGGAATAATGTATGTGATCTTGACATTGATTCCACATTGCAAACACTTGTGCAGAGCATACCTTTCACTAAGAGCTGAGGGTGGGTTTGGATATGGTTTTGATNGACACCATAGAACCATCNAAGAGGATGAGATAAAGAGGGATGTGTTTAGAATATTTGCNATTATAAACAAATAGCATGATAGAATTGGTGTGATGCCTACATGTTCCCTCTAAAGCTAAAACAACACAAAGATCATATTCTGTTATTTTTAGATGTCAAAATGATGCTCGACATCACAAAAATGCAAACCCACAATCAAACCCACAATGAGATACCACATCACACTCAATATGAGGGCCAGTATCAAAAGCAAAACATAAAATGCCAATTGTTGACAATGTGGTGAGCAGTTAGATAAAAGGGAAGAAGACTGGAGAGTAACTAAAGAATGTGCTTGAGTGCAAAGAAGATAACCCATCAACTGTGGTAGATGCTTCCAACAAGAGAAGAGCAAACATTAACCATTGGATCTGAAGAAAACTGATCCAAGTGAAATGAGGAAACAAACTCCTTGCATAAACTTCCTGAGGCAGGGTGTATGCAGTGTCTTACAGGACTAGTAATCACAGTTTGTATGACTCTGCTAGGAGCAGGTCCAGGATTACAGGGACGGCAAACAGCATGAGGAATGAATATGAGCCTCCACTGCTTAGAGCGCTGGCCAAAGTGGTCTTACATCCTTGATGTTTTCTGTGAGTGAAGGCTCTGGGATACTCTCTTATGAAGAACTAATGNATGTCATATGCCTGCTGTAGTTCATCTATCTGTAGGTCCAGGTGTTTGGGGAAGTAAAATCTAGGTCAATTTATATGCAGAGAAATTCTCTCCATTTTTTAACCTCCAAGGCCCCATTTAAATTGCTAGGGCAGGCTAATAACAAAGGCAAGATTCACTGGGGAGGACTCGCTTCTATTACCTTGTTCACCAATGACCAGTGATTGATTGATTCACTGATGTTCATGTCCATTCATTATTCACTCATTCATAGCTCACCATTCATAACCCTTACTGAGTACAAGCATGCTAGTTAGGGCTATATAGACCCATGAGCCATCATGATTCAAAGTCATGAGGCNTGAGGCATGAAAACAAGTGAAAGTTGTGTGGTGGGAAAGAAGAGTGCCAGGAGGGAGGAAAAAATAAGAGTAAGGAAGGGACAGAAATAATCAGGGGAGAAGGAAACAGCTGCAGGTGTGGCCGTAGCTTATCTGAAGCTGAGAAGAAGAACTTGGGTTCTCCAGATGGGAACAAACAGAAGGAAAATGAAACAGAACCCGCAAAGACAAGAAACTTCAAAGCTTTGGAGAGTCAGAACAAGAACAGTGAGAAGATTTACAAGAGCCAAGCCTGCNCAACTAATAATAGGAATTGTTAGCAGAAGTCACAGTATTGACTAACGTTTATTTACTTAGTTGATTAATGATGTTTCCTGGGTGCTTGCCATGTGTCAGGCTCTTTATTTAAAAAGGAGATTGTTATGTGTTGTTTAAGTGCAGTTATCTCNTTTTTGTGTTTACCAAGGCCCCGAGAGGAACGTTTCTATGTATAGACTCTGCAATCTGAAGTGCATGCCAGATCCTCTGAAGGAACTTGCAAAGGAAACTGAACGGTGATTTTGAATGATCTTGTGACCCCTGTCTGCATATCCACGGCANATCACAGAGGACAGTCCTGAAAACGACATGAATGTTTCTTACGTATTGTGAGCCTCTCCCTACTCACTCCACCGTCCACCCTAACCCTCTTCCAATCTGGAGTCACAGACAGTGCTTTTCTCTCATTGGAGGCTATTGAGCAAAACCCCAGGGAGGAGGAAGTAGCGGGGACATGTGGAACACTAGTTTTCTCTTGTTTCAGGGACACAGTTAAATAGTTTGACTCATCCGTAATCACAGTCTTCAATCCCAGCATTTTCGGAGCAAAGGCAGGAAGATCACAAGTTTGAGACCAGTCTGGGCTTTCTTAGCAAGACCTTGCCAATAAAAAAATATGAAGGGGTTGAGAAGAAAGGAAAAGAGAAAACGTGTTAGTGAGGATGTGAAGAAATTGGAGCACATTTTCTCTGTTGATGGGGGTGTAAAATGGTGTAGATGCTATGGAAAACAGAACAGCATATCCTCAGAAAAATTAAAAATAGAATTACCATATGATCTATCTATTTCTGAGTNTATACCCAGAATAACCAGAAATCAGAGGCTCAAACAGACACTTGTATTTGCATGCTCATAGCAGTATTATTCATAGTACCCAGAAGGTGGCTGGAGTCCATACATCTTCATCCCAGAGCATTCACAGTCAAGCGTCAATAGCCAGAAGGTAGGAGTGACCCAGCATCCTGAATGAAGTTGAATAACTCCTTTCTTTATTTCTTTTTCTAGGATAAATTTGTTGCAAATATGCTTAATGGTGTTGAGTCCTTCACCAGCTNTTTGGTGGCCTGATTGACCCCCAAAATGTTTCTTTTGCAGTGTAGGGAGCTGTGGCTACTCCACAGTTCTTCCTTCGGCCCATCATTCAGCTGCTCCAGGGTGCCCTTCTTCTCATGTATGTATGTGAAGGCTACTCATGCTTCCAAAAGGATGTTCATCGTGCCCACAGATCCACNGTCTGATTAAAAAAACCACTTCTTAGAAATAGTGTCAGCTAATCAGAATCATGAAAAAAAGAGCAGAAATTTACCAAGAAAACTGGGGCATTTCAGGTATAAGGAAGAGGAGGAAGAGGAAGAGGAGGAAGAGGAGAGAAGAAGGAGGAGGGGAGGAGGAGGAAGATAAGAAGAAGAAGAGGAGGAGGAGGAGGAGGAGGAGAAATTGACATAAGTCATTAAATTTTGAAAGTGCTCAGAGGCTCTGAAAAGAGCAAGTATTNTTTTTCCAGAGACAGGGTATCTCTATGTAGAGCCAGCTGTTCTGGAACTCTCTCTATATAGAGAAAAGGCTGTCTTTGAACTCACAGAAACTCACCTACCTCTCCCTCCTGAGTGCTGGGATTAAAGGCATGAGCCACCACCACCAGGCTAGAGCAAGTATTTTAACTGTGGTTAAAACAGAAAAGGTCAGTTTGGTGGGCTCAGATCAAGCCTTCTAAGATGTTTGGAGTACAGTATTCCTAAGTACCTCATTGGTTTCTTCCCTTGTAGCTCCCACATCTCTGCCTTGGTGCCAGAGTAGAGAGACTGGAATGAAGAGCCAAATTGCCTCTTACTGACATTAGTGGATCCTGTTCATTTAGACTNTAGATAAATTTTAGANNCTGTGGTGGACCAAACAAGACAAGATCATACATAGNTATATANATGCATATTTGTATGTACATATATGTATATATAAATGGCTTCCTGAGTAGAGTGCTGAGAATATTGTACATGGGATACAGTGCAATCATNCATCACATAACNTTTAAGTCAATTGTGGGTCACATTTATGTCAGGGCCCATATTACANTTAAGATGAAATATTCCTTCCTNTAATGACGTCACGACCGTAGTGACATCACACTCTAAGGCAATGCATTAGTCACCTGTTTGAGGTGTTGCTGGTATGTATCACCAGTGCTACTGTGTCACCAGTCTTATATAATTATATAGAGTATATGATCCTTGACAATTATAATAAATGACTCTGCTGTTGATTTGTATTTTTTCTACTGTACTTTTTTAGTTTTACAGTGTACTCCTATTTACAGAAAGAAAAGAGCTCTGGAAAACAATGTGCTGTATTATCCCTGACATCATTCACCATACCTTGAGCATCATTTTCTCTTATGTTTGACTTAACTGTGTGTTGTTTGATTCACTGTGGCCTCTAAATGAACAGGATCCGGTGCTAACATTGTTGGTAAGGGACCACAGTGAGTGACTGACCTAGAAACAAAATTAAAAATGATTAGGGATCATGAAGTACAAAATCAATGGTGGTTATTTCTCTCTAGTCAGGCATGTCCCATTTAGCCATGATCTTGAAGAAGAATTGATAAATGCCAAAAGCTGTGAAGTCACTGAAGGTAACACACAAATACAGCTTCAAGAAGAGCCCATATCAGATGTGGAGTAACTTCTGATGGTCTGAGCTGAAAGCCAGGCACTGAGCTGCATCAGCACCAAGACCATAAGGACAACACACAGTGTGTTTTCAATGCTGAAAGAAAGGGCAGGCCTGATTTTGATCTTGAATACGCTGCAAATACTGGGTGATTTAAGTGATTCTGGATTCATTATTCTGTGAGTCAATGTGAAAACATTTAAGACTTTTGGGAAACTCAAGATAAGCTGCTTGTGAGAGGGAATTCCTTTCCAGAAGAAATCTTCAGCATGGATGAGACCTCCTCATTCTGGAATGGATGCTTGAAAGGCTAGGGGTGCAATAGGCTACTCGTCTAGGTTTGTGTAAATACTCTGTGATATTCACCTAAGGACAAAATAACATAAGGATGCATTTCTCAGCACTTCACTCCTGTTACACAACACCTGATGGGCATGTCTGTTGAGCTGCCGTCTGGCTGTTGTCATCACTAGNAACTTCCATGAAACCAAATGGCAGTGAGGATTTGGATTCACCTGGGAATGTGAGATACCAGACAGAATCAACTAGGGGTTTGCTCTACCAGAGCCTTTGGGAGGCCTGTGGGAGACTGCTGTGGGAGGCCTCCTTCTTGGAGCTACAGTAAAAGACAGACAGTGGTAAAATTGAACCACATTCCATCCAGACTGCTTCTCCTTCCAGACGTGTCTGTTTCTTCTTGGCTTGAGACTCAAGATGTGGTTCGTCTTTACTGAGAAGTCCTCCGGACTAGGTGAAGAGCTTCACTTTCAGGCCTCCATTGTCNATCTACTGCAGGAGAAAGGGAAAGAGCCTCATCCTGAAGCAGGAAAGAGCCTCATCGTGAGTCTNGCCCCTGAAAGGAGGCCCTTNTCTCTACTGTAGTCTCCTGTGGCTGCTCCTCTGAGCCAGAGAGTTTGCCTGAGATTCTCTTAAAAAGATCCTGAAACCAAGATCCATCTCTCTGACAAGAAAGGGTCACCCAACCCCCTTCACATTGAAAAGAAAAGCTATCTTTCCCAAGACCTTGGAAATAACTGATAGAATTTTGAAAGCAAAATTAATTTTCAGTAGCATAGCCTTTTCTTTGGACNNNACTCAGGTTAATTTCATGAGGATATTTCCAATACATAATATTGAAAATGACATCTTACTCCAGCAATTTTTAATCACTATGTAAAAACAGCAGAAAAAGCGAGTTGTGAAGTTGGTATCCTCACCCTCATGTGTAGATGAGGAAGCAGCAGGAACCATGGTACTGAAACCCAGGGCCTGCGTCATTTCCCACTCACCAGCAAGTGGCGCCATTATCCACCTTGTCCCCTGGAAGTTGTTTTTGTTTTGTTTTGTTTTTTTACTCCTGCAGCACTGACTTCCTCCGTTTGGGGAATTTGACATTGTCCTAGCTGTGGTTGGCTTTTGTTTCTTTTCTTCCTTCTTTATTTAGCAGAGTATTCTCTGCTTTCTCCTTTTCATCCACCAGTCTCTCGGGTTGCCAAATCTTAATGGTTCTGTCTNAAATAATGTATCTCAAATCTTTCTTCTCCCTTTTTAATTTTAGACTTCTAAAGAATATCAGACACATACATGTAAGAGGCAAACAATTATCAGTTAAAAAAAAAAACCTTTGACATAAACCCCATCTCATCGTAACCTTCTCCAGCCCTGGTCCTGCCCCCAAGAGACAGAGATGCTACATAAGCTTCCAAATTAATACAAATCTCAACTCGAAGAAGCGTGAAGCACAGTTGCTCCTTGACTTACATGCAAGGTTGAAGCTAGGTTAATCCATCATAGCTTGAAAAACGTCTTCAGCCAGAGTACATTTAAAGCACTTAATAAGAAGAACTTCAGAACATCTGAATTAGCCTACAGCTGAGTGAAATCATCTAACACAGAATCTATTTCATAACAAATTGCTGCATACCTCCTGCATATGCACAGATGGGTATTTTGTAGACATGATGGCATGTGAAAACAGAAAATAGAACATCCAAGAACTTTTGTATCATAGTTCATGATCACCTATGATNAAGAATGACATGGAGTTTCAGTTCGNGGCTGCTGCCAAGCATTTCAAAAAACTGTCCCATTTTATATTGGTGGGCCCAAAAAAGGTCAAATTAAAAGTACAGTTTTTATTTAATAAGTATCACCGTCACACGATTGCAAGTCAGAGACAGCAGCCTGGGATTGGAATTGTGCTCTCTAGAGGCAATCACTGCAAAAACTCAGTAGCCATCATAGATAGTAATGTAGTCGGAATGAAGCCATTTTCAATTCTTTTAGCTATGTCAGCTAGTATTTGTCTTCATAATCTACATAATAAGCTTGTAGTGTTTGCCCAAGTTTTCCAATATAGTTGTGTGCTGATATCCCAGTGTAAGGCTATTTGACTTCCTCAAGCTCCCCACAAGCCTTCCCCACGGCTTTTCTTCTTGATCCTCTCTGTATGGTTACATTGTAATTTTCTTCACACCAACAGTCAACATTTATCTTGTCAGAATCCTGTACTCAATCTCCATTTCTGAGTCCAACAGTAGTGCACATCACTCTGATTGCTTCCTTCTGCAACCTTAGATTTTTAGTATAGTTANCACTGGCCTCCTTGTTTTTTCAATTCTCTTAGCACTCTACTTATCAATAACTGCCCAAATCTTCTCATTTCCTCCAGCAGCTTCTCAAATATAGTTTCTGATCATGCCATTATTTTTTGTGAAGACGTACCTCCTCCACCTTTGATANTACTGCTCTGTAGATCACTTCTTTTGTGAATCAGTTACAAAGCCACTATCCTGAAAGTCCCTTTACATACATACTCAAACCCAGCCTGAGATTTCTTTCACTTCTCTCTTGATGGCATCCTGTCTGTTGTGGCTTTCATGTCTTTGTTGTTATTGTTGGGTGGATGTTGTCCTAAGTTTTTTGAGACACAATACATTGGAGGTAACTTTGCTGAAAATACTGTTTAAAATGTATCTTTGGTACATATTAAAGATTTGGCCAATCATATATTCCCAGGCAGGAAATAATGTTTCTTTATAATGCTGAAAATAGTTCTCCACTAATGTCTGGTTTCCAAAACAGGTGCTGACTACTGAAGCTCTGTAAGTAGCCTGTCTTTTGCCTTTGGAACATGTTTCTATTTTTTTTATCTCTAGTGTACTGAAATTTCCTAAGTATGTGTCTTGGTGTGGCCTTTTAATAAGTTTTATTTTGAGGGAATGGCTTTTGGAGTTTTAATCTA
>LZPO01066637.1:0-13402 GCA_001675575.1 Neotoma lepida
AGTCCGGGATATGAAGTCCTGAGTCAGGTTTCCTGATGGACTCTCAATTTCTGCCAGTGCTACTCTAGTTAATGCACTGCTAGGGGTTTCTCACATCAACTCCAAAGGTGCACTGGGTGACTGAGGGCCTCACAGTTGCCCTGAGCCACTTGGCACTGGCTCTATCAATACAGGGTCAGGATGGAGGCAAGTGCTCTCTTCTCTCCATACCCAGGGTTCTCAAGCTCCCCATTCACTCAATATCCAAGGGTGAGGTGAACCCACAGCACGGTATTAGTGGCTGCATTTATTGCTCTGCCCATCTTTTCAAGTAATCCGTGTAACAGTCCCATCAACATGGTACCTTCAGAGCTGACACCCCAACTTCAGAATGCACAGACTCTAGATCTGATGGAACCAGGAATCTGGCATTTTCCTTACTTAGAAGCACTTTGGGTTTTCCAGGAGGTCTTGTGGATCTGAGAGTTAATTCTTAGCCTTCTAGAGATTGGTTTTCTCCTGAGACTACCAGAGTGCCCATACTTTGGGTCATTGCATCACCTTGTGGTCATGACAGGAACTGCAACCTTTTCAAAATCCCAATCATGTTCTGTAGAAGTTGGAGGCTACCTGAAATCAGGGGGGAAAGTCTGCTAGAACGTGCCCTCCCGAAGCTGGCCAGCTGACTTGAAGAGCCGGGACAGCCTGGCATCTCTCTCACATTTCTACTGCTGTGGCTGAGGAATGGATGCGCCACTTAGGAAAAGAGTCTGAGTCCCTCTCTGCTCTCAGTTTCCTTCTGTACCTCCAGTGATTTGCTGCCACCTGGCCATGCAGTGTTGGTCTAGTGGTGTCTGACCATGCTGCCCACGTGGACTGTGAGGGATCAGTGGGCTTTCCAGCTCATTTTGTCTCAAGAGCATCATCTTTATGATTTCTGCTAAACTCACCGTACTTCTGCCACAATATAAGCAACACAACCTTGGGCAATACACACACTTCAACAAGTAGCCTCTGCAAAATGGGAATAAGGTTGTATCAGAGATCTGGGGTGTGATTAAATGAAATGCTGCATTTAACTATGACTAGACATGTAAAGATAGTGATCATCAGAAAGCACTTCTCACCGAGAGATAATACTTGTCTATGCAATGCAACTCACACTTCGGACTTCTTCACATAAGTGGATCCATGAGAGTTAGCAGTGAGCGCCTGCAGCAGAGGTCAGAAAGATCAGATGGCGTCCATAATCACGAGCCATACCTATGTGCAATGAAGGGTCCTTCTGCTGTGTTTGTAGCTCATGCAAGGTCTGTTAAAAACAGTCCCATGTTCCATCACATGGGATCACATTTAACAACTTCACAACTGTCCTTCAAGAGGTGTGATAGACACACTCCCAGGTTTACAACCAAGAAGGTGATGGCTGGTGAGACAAAATGGCTTTCTTAGGTTCTNAGAACATTAGTGCTAAGGCTGGACTGTGGTTCATTGGACTTTTGCTCGTGTCACTTGGATTTACCATGCATCAATTATCACTTTTTTAACATGGATCAGGTGCTTCCAAACTTTCTGAATGATGAGCCATAGGAAGAAATCCATTCTATAGCATACACTCACATGTAAGTACACATCTGAAATGAAAACCCCAGAGGAAAATGCTGACCCTACATCCAGCACATTCTCTCCTGTCTTGCTAGTTAAAGAGTGCTGCTCATCGCTCATTAGATTGACTCACGGCCTACCAGTCCATCAAAACTCCCATGCTGGAAGAATCTTGTCTAGAAATTTCTCAGTCTCCTCTAGATATGTGACCATTGCAAAGACCGAGGGTTCAAATGTATACTAAGAATCTAAAGAATAGGTAAGAAAATAAGATAAACTTAGAAAGCTCCATCAACAAGAACAGATGTGCTCAGGACAAGTAATTATTTCTTCAATTTGATAACTTGGTAGTCAGTTCTCATCCCCGATGATTATAGATATTTGGACTCAGCAGGAAGACAGGTTGTTGAAGCAGAGTGTGACTCCTCATCCTCACTATGTTTTCTGGTCATGCACAGATATGCTACAGAATATTCCTTTTTCCAGTGTCCCAGATGGCATTGCTGAGCTTGGTTATCAATGCACACATCTGGAATTCCCATCTCCTCTATGGCAAATTCTGAGATTTCTTTGATACCCAGGAGGTACATTTCTTGGAGCCCACTCCCTGGATACATGTGCAAATGTTGATATATATTTTAAGGTCACCATTCTGTTGATGACAGAACAGCCCATTTTTGTAGAAGCCATTCTAAGTAGCCATTCAGTCCAGAAAGAAAGGGTATGAGAGACTGTGACAAAAAAAAGTGGCAATGCAAGAAGTTAAATGAATTCTGCAGAGACCTTTTGAGACATGGTTTGAAACGTAAAAGAACCGAAGGACAGTGCTTGCATCCTGCAACAACATTTGAAGACAGCTTTTGTCTCTCAAAACTAGTCTAGCCTTTTCACACATCAACCTCTGCCCACCCAGCTCTCAACCTCTGAATGAAGCAGCTGTCCCCCGCTTCCAGGATGTCCAGCATTTTGCCTGATTGTGCTCAATAAATACCAGTTCACCAAGTAAACAAAAAGATGAATAGTAGCTGTCCTGTTTTCTTGCTATTTTTTACTACTCAAAGTAATTTTGAGTACAATAGGCCAAGGCAGTAAAACATTAGTGACTCTCAGTTCCCTCATCACCAGGGAAGGCTGAGTCTGGAGGAAGAAAACACCAAGAAAGAATCGACAGAGTTCTAACTGATCTGTTCATTTCTACCACCTAGCCTTCTGTGAAGGAAGCCTGTGCCCTTCAAATAAGCATTATTAATTTGCATGTNTATGGGTGTGTGCATGCATGGTGGAGGTCAGAAGACAACCTGGGTGTCAGTCAGTCCTTGCCCCCCATCATGTTTGAGACATCAGGGTCTCTTGTTTACTGCTGTCTATACCAGAGTGCTGGCCTGTGAGGTTTTGGAGACTCTCCTGTCTCCATCTCCCCTCTTCCTATCGGAGCACTGGGATTATGGATACATAGTACTGTGTCCATCTTCACATTAGTTCTGAAGATGTGAACTCTGGTCCACATGCTTGCAAAGCAAGCACTTTACCCACTTTGTGATGAGGCTTTCCCCTCTTTTCCTTTCGTGACTCAACTGTTTGCTAATTTTGCTGATGTGTGTAGACTGTCTATCTAAGCCAGACTGACACAGCCTAACCATAAGGTAAGAACATGACTTTTGGTTCTAGCATATTATAAATGTATTTGTGATAGGTGTTCATTAATGTACCCTGAATGCACTGGAAGGCCACTGTTCTATGATATCTTGCCACAACAATGTCCACACTGATGAATCTGGACTGCTCGCTCAGATACCCTGGGAGTGGCAGGGCTAAACAAGAGTTCAGCTCCAGATAGCTGTCAGTCTTGTCTGCAACTATCCAGGGATCCAAGTGCTAGCACTCCTTGACTCATCAAGTGAGTCCCAGGGTCTCATGGACTGCCCTTGCATAAACNAGACTCTTCAGGACACTTCCTCCAGGGAAGCAGGATGCTGCACAAAAGCCCTCTTCTCTGAGTAAAGATGGCCCTATTCCTTGGGGCATACCTGGAAAGAACTGTGGTATTACTCACCCAGCATGCTCTGAGTGATGCTAAGGGAGGCAGGGAGGGTGCTGGACCAATGCCACCTCTTTGTTTTCCTCTCCAAACGTATTCAGGGGAGAACACGGTTGCAATGCATCCTCAAGGCCTCAGTTTGTTTATGGATCATCATTAAGGATGATGACACCCGCATACAATTTTAAAACCAGCATATAATGTCCATTTCACGTCATTGTCCAACAGTGCTAAAATGTTCTCTAGGTTTGGGAGCAGTGTTGCTGTAGCCTAGGAAATAAAAATGCTTCTATAAAAGGGAGGGTGAAGGGTCATNGAGAATGGCTCAGTGGGTAAAGGCACTCGCTACCAAATCTGAGTTCAATCCCCAGAACCCACATGGCAGAAGGGGAGAACCAACTCCCTCAAGTTGTGTAACCTCTACACGCACACTCAAATACACACAACCTAAGTAAATAAATGTTAAAAAAATCCAAACCCTGAAAATGATGAAAATAAATTAAAGATTCCTGAAGAGAATGAAAAGGCTATGGGGTTTGGATGGTGGCTCTGGTAGACTCTGTGGCCAATTAATAAAAATATCCCAGAACCTCAATTTCCATACAGCACTTCTGTGAGGACCAAATAGATGTATAGTCAGTTAAATTACCGAGCCCAATATTTAGTTCTCTATTACATTTTTGTATAGTAAACATAATGGAATGGAATTCGGGATGGAAGCATACACATTTATATGTCAACTTTTACATATCTAGTTGTGTAAAAATGAACAAAGCCTTTCGGGCTGACTGAAGCAGAAAAGAGAAAAAAATACTGGCTATATTTTAAGAGCATTTAGCCACAGGAAGTCTCAGTCCAGTATTTCAGCTTCCAAACAAGGTAAGGCTGTTTGACAATGCATACACAGGATGTAACGTGCATACTGATGGGGCATGCACATGGATACTCTAGTCATTTTTGTCTTTAATCATGGAAGCTGGCAATGTCAGAGACAATGAAGGCAGAACATGGAAGGGGGGGTTCTGGTCACTCTCATGAGTGACTAAGCACCAGTCCCTTGGGTGCAGAACACAACACACAACCGACCTTTCTCTTCCTAGGAATGGGTTCATCGAAGAGCAGGTTGCTGGCCTCCGCCTCGTCGATGCCATCATCAGGTGGTGCGGGGCTACGGAAGGGCTTGAAGCTGTCAGCAGACAATGGTGGCGAAGGTGTGGATGGGTTGGACTGGTCACTGGGAGCACTCCAGCTCCAATAGCCGCTGCTGCTGCTGCTGGATGGTGCACCTTCCTTCCAGGACCCGCTGAGGCCCTCTGTGAGCACAGGGGACGGCAAGTGAGGGCCTCAGGGAAAAGGGTCTGAGTTCTGTCCTCACCTCCATGTTGCATGCAGTAACCCACAGCAGCTGTAAGCTCTAAGTTCTCACCCACCCCAGTCATGTGGTAGTTTCTAAGCAGTTGTTTTAGCTGCAATGCAGCAGGGCTGTCTGGGCTCTGTGATGTGTGTGTTTTACTGAACGGCGCTCCTTCCTTGGGATTAGTGGAAATTAAACAAAAACAGGAAAGTAATGGTTATTTTTTGTTCACCAACTGTGGGGCCTCTGGGTTTGCTGGCTGCCATGCTTCTGCATGTTAAACTGCCTGTGGTATCTTCCTACCTGGCCACCAAGTTGCCCCCTCCATTTCCATTCTCCCTCTTAAAAAAAAGGCATTGCTCATGTGACTATGGTTCCTGGGATGTATGCCTAAGAAATTAGATTAAGACTCAAGACTCTATCAGAACTGGTAATTTCTAGATGGGTATCTAAAGCGACTTCCCACTGCTGATTAAAACAAATAGTGTCTTCTATTCTGACTGCTCTTATATCCTTTTAAACTTAATTTTCAAAGTTAGTGTCTAAAATAATGGGTTTTATAATGGCATTCCCACATATCTGTGTCATTATACTTCATTCTCATTCTTCCTCTTTCTTCCGGTTCCCTCTTACTACTCTCCTCCTTCACACTTATTAGTCCCCCACTTCTGCTTTCATACTGTGCACTCCAATCCCCCCTACTTAATGGAGCTCATCTGCAGTTTCAAACACTGACACATCTGTCACTCAGAGTAAAGAGTATCCCCATTTGACACTGGCACAGGAAGTTCATCTACCTGCTCTCTATCTAGTAAGTGACCCTGGACGGCTGAGGCCAGGACCTGGTCCCCTAGTGGTCCTTGGTCCTCCAGAGCATGCAGGCCCTCTGCTGTGAGCATCTCTTATCTCTGTGGTTGAGCTGGATTGCATCAGAATTTATTGGCAATACCTACTGACTGGACTGGTGCTCAATTTAACTGTAGGAAGTCCAATGTAGAGATTTCTTCCTGTTAGCATCAGAGGAGGACGGCTTTTAATCACTGTAGATTTACTTTATCTTTCAGGACACCCAAACTTAATTAGCATTTTATATAAATTCTACTTTCTTTCTGGATAATTCCTCTTCCATATTTATGTGCATTGTGAATATATTAAAACTCTGTAGGGGGAGGAAATCCCAAAATGCTTCATTAAAAAATACTACTAATGTCTGTGTAATTACTAATGAAGCCAAGATGAAGAGTAGACAAGTATTTGTAGAGAAATCACTACCCTTACCTAGTTATAGGTTTCCAGCAAATTCCTCAACCTCATCAAACAAAGGTTTAGGAAAAGTCATCCAATTTTAACCTGAAGTAGCAGTTGCCCATTCATGACTGCAAGATGGCAGAATTAATGTTGTTGTTTTTCAGCATCACAAAGTCAGTTTAGTATTTCCTCCCCTGCAGACTGAGGCTGAGGGATGGACGCACACAGCAGACTGCAGGGGCCTCTCTAACAAGAGCGCTTATGCAGCACAGCATCCTTTCACGGCGCTTCCTCAAGTGCTCCACCATAGACTCATACAACAAAGTCAAGTTCCCACTGCGGGATGTGCTGTCACGTTCTGTACGAGGGCCTGAATTGCTTCTGAGAACAAGCTATCATCGTGGTGTGGTATGTCACTTCACGTCAGCATCAGCAGGGTATCTGCTTACCTACCAGTCTNTGAATACTTCCTTCACTCTTTAGCCAGGAAGACAAGCTAACACGAAATGAACTTTTCAGAAATATTCATGTTTCCTGGGCCACAGCATTTCCTGCTCTTAAGCCAGTATTAGCCAAATAGGCAGACGGGCTCAGTTGGGCTCTTAGCTCTTTGCAAAGCTACCTCCTAACAGAGAAATCCTTCTCAGTCACAGAAAAGAATCACAATAGGTTCCTCAAACTCAGTGATACAGCATAATTCTGGAAAACAACCTTATTCCCCTAAAAACTAATGACTTTATTATAAATTGCTTCCCTTATTAAAAATTTGCTTGCTTTTGCAAACCAAATGAGAGACATCAAATTTAGTAGTTGAGTAGCTATTTTAAAATGATTTTATTTTATTTATTTATCTATTTATTTATTTTGAGGCAAGGTCTCTCTGTGTAGGCCAGGCTGGCTTTGTTAATTCACAGAGATCCATCTGCTTTTGCCTCTTCAGTGCTGGGATTAAAGGCATTTGCCATCACGCCTGGTTAAGTAGTGATTTTTTTTAAACCCTAAATGAACACTGCCATACTCTATTGCTATGCTAACAGAAGTGTGTTTTGAAGTATGAGAAGGTTTATTTTAATTTTAACCTTTAAATACAAAGGAAAAGTAGAAATGTTCTCAATTAAAAAAAGAATCGTATAGTAAAAATAACGATAAATTTAAAAATATCTTTCCCCCTCTACGGATTCAAACTCATTCCTAGAATATTTTTGGGGTACCCCAGTTTTGCCTCCAGCAATGCTGCCTAGCTGAGAAAGGAAATCTGAGTATCCATTTGCCAAAAGGCTCCCAAAACACCAGGGCACTAAACAAGAATGATCACGTCATCTCAATGCATGTGCTTATGCAGGTTCATCTGTGTATACATCTATATTTAAAAACACATGCGTACACACATACAAACATGTATGCAGCTTGGTATCCTAATCCTAACTTTCAACCATCTGGGTGGATCACTTTAGCACTCAGAAGAAAGACTTCTAGTCAGGCGTACATGATCTGTCACAATAAAGCTCCTATTATCCTCCGTCCAACTTCATCTCTCACTGTCTGCTTTCCCAATTTATCATAAAGATTAAATGAAGCAATATCACACCATGATTAGGAAGGCAGATCTGGAATCAGGAAGACAGGAACTAGAAATGTAGTTCTACCATTTGAAAGCCAGTTAATCCATACATGCCTTGGTTTACTTATCTGTAAAATGGTGATAATAGTATCTCGTACACTTGTTGGTAGAAACACACTGAGATAAAGTAAGCAGAATACTCAGCAGATAGTTAAGTTAGTGCTCAATTAATATGCTAGCTATTAATGAGGCCATGAGAGGTTTTTCTTCTGAAAGAGATTGTGTACTCTCTATGAGTATGGGCACTATTTATATTCTGATACATTCAAATCACCTAGGTGGTATCTGATATATACTGAATTCATGAATGGACTAAACAATTCTCTTTGGTTATGAAGTGTGATAATGCTTTTACAAACTACTGGATCTTCGGTGAGCTCACTGATCCAACTACCTCTCAAAGAAAAGGAAATTATACTGGGAAAATAAGTTTGTTAGACTGCTCTCCATTTGCCTAGGGGAAAGGAACATAAGTATTGCACACATGTGTCCTGGGAAGGCAGCAAACACATGACAGAACTCAGTAAATGAGAGTTGCCTAGGTGAGTACATGAGAATGCTGGGGTCTTAGGAGGAGGAAGCTGATGGCCCAGGGTCTCTCTTTCCCCTGATTCAAAACAACTTTTCATTTGGGAGGAATGAGATCCCCAGGGAGAGGCCTTGCTCTTGGTGCTAATGGGCACTTTCCCAAAGACCACACCCTAGGGCTTACCATTAGGTCGCACAGGAGGGCTTCGGACCAAAGGGCTAGTTGACAAGCTGGTTAGTACCATTGCCGCAGTCACCTTGTCCATGTCCAGTTCCTCTGAAGATTTTCTGTAAAACAGGAAAAAGTGCTGTCTGTCTGTGTTCACTCTACCCATGGCCAAGCAAGGTATTACAGGCTGCCACATTTACTTTCTGCTGTATCCTTGGGAAAAATCCAATGATCTGCTAGTTGATTTATATAGAAGAAGCCAAGTGACCCAATCAAAGCCATGTATACCAGGAAGAAAGGGGTATCGTCTTCATTGTTTGTCCAACAACTGTTTACGAGTGTGCTGGTGAACCATGCAGCCACNGCTGCAGGCACCACAGCTGCACAATGAGTGACAGGGAAACCAACCAACCAGAATAGAAGAACTTCTGACAGTGGCAAGTGCTATGAAGGGTATTAGCAGCAGACATAGCAGTGCCTAAATGTCTCTGAGGAGTGACTTCTGAGGTGATGTGAAGTTGAGGAGGACTCAGTTCTGGGAGTAGAGAGAAGTCTATCTCTACAGCAGCCGCAGCCTGATGTACACTAGATGAGTTCTCCAAAGAGAGAGGAGAGGGCAGAGCTGTTTCCCCTGGGCCCTGTGCCAATGGAATGTTTCACCTTTATTTCATGTGGAGATGAGAGTCCCTGGACACTTTCCACAGGCCCATGTAATACGGTTAGTGCATGTCAAACAACTGCTGAGCTGGCATCATGCAGAACAGAGGTTAGGAAAGGCAGAACAGGAAAGGGAGGGCTGTGAGATAGTTGACAGGGGTGCAGATGGAAGAGATTGGTGGCTGGGGGCAGTGGCTGGTGACTCTGGAGGATTGGTGGGGAGACAGTAGAACAGTGGTATCTTGATGGCTCCAGTAACAACTTGGGCATTCCCAAGAGTCTCCAGTGACATGAGAGCAACCAGATGTGAAAAGCATTCAGGATGTTTAAAGTCGAGGGTCCCTCCCACCTTGTCTCTGTGTGTGCATACGTGCATGTGTGCGTGCGTGCGTGCGTGCGTGTGTGTGTGTGTGTGTGTGTGTGTGTGTGTGTACGTACGTGCGCGCGCAAGGCGAGGGTGGCTGCCCGGAATTTCCACACTGGGTGATAGGCAGGGAAAGACTGGCCTCACTCGAATAAGATTCCTTCTCCGTAGAGTGCCTCTTGGCGCTGCTGCTTCCTCCCTGACTTGTTTTAACGCTGCAGATACTTCCCAGCCCATTGCTCACCCCCAAACCTGGACTGAGCCTCCAGGACCAAAGCAACGCAGGAACTCTGTGTTACAACAGTCCAGTCAGCCTTCACCGCATCATCTGGGTCCTTCCTTCCCCACCTCTCTTTTCCCAAGAATATCCTCCTGACAGGATTCCTGGATTTCAATCTAAAACTGCATTTTCTGCTGAGATTTCTTCCCAGCAGTCTAAACATCCCACTTCCAGGTACAATCCCTTCCATAATAACAGAAAACACCATAGAGGGGGAAATTTTGAAATACTAACTAGAAGATAACTTAGGTGTGAAATCATGTTGACGTGTTTGGGTAAAATCTGGAGGGTGGCATTAGAAGCCCATTCCCCTGCCCCTTTTGCTTTTCACTGGTATTTTTTGGGGTCATTTGTACATTGGAGGGCATTCCAGGGAGGGCTGGGAGTGCAGATCTGTGTCCAATGGGGACACTGACCTGAGCCACACTCTGCTANCCCAGACCTTTAGAGAACATCTTCACTAAGACATTGCTTGTGAGGGTATTTGAAGCCTTCTAACCATATAGTTTATTACATTTCTTAGTGCACCATTGTCTAGAAGTTCTGTTTTGTTTTTAACCAGTCAAGCCATAGCCTCAAAACCAAGGAATGCCTTCTTCAGGCAGACTATATATTTAGTTGCTGTATGGCTCTAAAATTCAGTTTGTAACAGACTCCACAGGGTTAAAATTAGCCAGGAAATTTTGGCTGGTTTTGTACATTCAAGGGCTCCCTGCAGGCTTAAATGTTAAGCCCAGCTTATGGAGGTGCTGTTATCAGAATGCTTAATGGGGGACTGGGGAACTGTGCTTGACAGCTGCCTGTCATCCAGAGCAACACCTTTGATAAGTGGGGTTTGGGTAAGGTCTGGCAGTCCTAGGCTGAGATTCTTCTTTTAATAAAACATGGGTAGGGTTGTTGTGCTGATGATAAATGACCTTGAAGGAGTAGCACTGTGGAGCATGGTGTGTGTGTGTGTGTGTGTGTGTGTGTGTGTGTGTGTGTGTGTACCATTCGTATCTTAAAGGAATGCATCTTTTTCTTAGCTTGTGATTTTAATATGATAATTTTCGAGTCTTTTCCCAGCTCCCCTGTCTGCTGCCCTGGATCCTTTCCATTTTATTCTTTAACCTGAGCATGTTGGTGGTTCAGTAATGTTAATGAGGTTAGCAAAGACAAGCGTTCCATTCCTTCATTAGCCTCACCCCCCTCCCCNGCATTTTCTAAATGTGCAAGTGTCAATATGAGTAATTTCATTTTGCATTTATCTATTTATACAAGTTTTCACTTGCGAGCCTAGGCTGGCTTTCTATGTAGCATAGGATGGTATAGAATTCCNACTCTTCTGAGCGATGGGATTACAGGAGTCACCATACCTGGCTTAATTTTTTTTCCTTTACATTTTNAAAAAAGTCTCAGGCTGGCTTTGAACTTGCTTTGTAGCTGAGGATAACATTGATCTATTGATCCTTCTGCCTCACATTCCTGAGTGCTGGGATCACAGGCATGCACTCTCACCACAGGTTGCTGTGGTGCTGGGGAATGAACTCAGGGCTTTGTGCATACCAGGCAAGCACACCCCAGCCCCCATCTTGTTTTTTTAAAGGCACATGTACCAAGGAGCATTAACACTCTGCATATCTTGAGGCAATAGTTATAACTGAGGACTTTCTGGTAGTAGTAGACAAAGCTATTATACATAAAAATCAGTCATGGGGACACCATCACTGTGCAGTGGACCAGACATTTACACAATCTGATTAGCATACCCTGATTATCATCTTGTCAATTGGATTTGAATTCTGCATTCCAGCACATTGACGTGTCTTTCTACAAGCCACAGCTCCTTCCCTTTTCTTTTCTGAAAGAGGTCTGAGATGATTACTCAGGGACACAGAGGTAACATCTCTAATGGAACTTTCCATGAGTTATGTATTCTCTGTTGCTATCAAGGATGTCTT
This sequence comes from Neotoma lepida, assembly GCA_001675575.1. Taxonomy (NCBI): domain Eukaryota; kingdom Metazoa; phylum Chordata; class Mammalia; order Rodentia; family Cricetidae; genus Neotoma; species Neotoma lepida. The sequence goes on from LZPO01066637.1 coordinate 11,784, forward strand.
CGTTTGTGAGAGCTTTTGTGACTGTTAGCCTATCGGTTCAGTTCCCACCTCCTTTCCATTATGCTGTTGCTGGTTTTGTTGTCTGCCAAGATTCCTTNTCAGCAGGTNATGGGTGGTTTCCCTGCCAGCTGGAGACATGCTCCCTCTGATCTGTTTATATTTACAGGGACTGAGAAGATGCTGTGTAAACTCTGGATGCGCTTGACACTTGGGGCAGATGAATCCTATCATAAAATAAACTATTAGCGCCTAATGGATTCACCCACCATGTCCAGACACATGCATGATTTGAGATGTGTGGCTTCTTTTATCTTAAAAACTTTTATGGCCTTCCCAACATAGCAATGAACTGTAATTTGGTATTTAAAAACACAGATCATTTTTTAAAAGTAATCATTTGTTTATTATTTATTTGGCGTGTGTGTGTGTGCAAGTGTGTGTGTGTATGCTTTTTGGTGTTCTAGTGGAGGTCAGGGGACAATTTAAAGAGGTCAGTTCTCACCACTTCTTGTGTGGGTCCTGGGGATCGAACTCAGGTTGCCAGGCCTGGCAGCAAGAACCATTACCTGCTGAGCCCTTTTGCCAGCCTAACACTACTCTTTTTNTCCAGCAATCTTGTACAATTTCATAGAAGGTATAAGATATGCCCTCGACTTAGGAAAACCTGTGTTACTAAATGACCTTGGTAGGGGGTTAAGTTTTCAGTCTTTTGCCTTTTCTTTTGTCATTGTAAGTATAGCTGAGCTCCTCTAGTAACACACCCGGTCAGGCAGGCAGTATCAAGCACACAAAGAGACTTTAAATTTGGATTCTTGCTGCAGAGATCATTCTGCTGTGCAGAAGGAGCTCTTTCATGGGAGGATTTCTTCCTGTGCTTTCCCATCTTGCTCCGTAGCGACAAAGAGCATCTTAGGAATTGCTCATCAGTTCATAGCAGTAAAAAGAAACCTTGAGGTCAGTGACCAGTGCTGTGCAGATGATGTCTGGCCCTGGTTTGTCGAGGGGCAGAAGATTGCTGGTGGGAAAACAGTGTCTCCCAGCAGTTAGGAACCCCAGGCTCCTTCTTNAGCTGCAGGAGTGTCAATGGAGAGCATCTAGTGAGCTGTGGACATTTGTGCTTTTTGCTTCCTTGATACGAAACTGCAGAAAGCTTGAGANAAAAGTGCANCATGGTACTTTCTCAAGGAGCTGATGGGACTCCTTCCTCATTGCCCAGGATAAGTCATTAGATTTTAAAACAAAACNAAACCAAAACAAAACTTAGAAATCAGTGTGTACACTTTGCAGGAAGGGCAGGATCTAAAACACCCAGGACACTAATTTATTTGANATTCTGCCTTATTTGCACTTTGGCTTTAGATAAATTTTATTTTTTGTTTTAAAATCAAGATTGAATTACCAAAGGAAAGATGACATCATGGGGCACCTGGGTGGCTGCAGATAGTGTCTTGATGAGTGGGAGGGATGACATGCATTTGGACCCTGAGACTCAGGGGAAATTCTGTTGACTCAGAAACTCATTAGCTGAGCACCTTCTATATACACACCATGATCTTGGGTGCTGAGGAAACATTTAGAATACGTAGAGAAAGGTTTTTATTTTATTATATGTATGAAAG
>LZPO01066637.1:27705-41938 GCA_001675575.1 Neotoma lepida
GTCTGGTTTGGCAATCAGTTCCTATCCCTGCCCCCCCTGGATGTCTAGCTGATCCAGTCCTGGTTATCACAAAGACCNCTTCCTCTCTGTGCTGCAGCAGTAGCATGTAGGAAACAGGTGGTGTCTGTTGCTGGAGTCTGTGTTCTCTCCCATTGGTCTGTTTGACTTTTCTTGCTCCAGATGCTGTAACTTTTAAATGCGGTTTCATTTGATGCTGCTTCANTAAGCACTGGTGTTCATTGTCAAACTTTCTTGCTCTTCTGCGAGAATGGGTTTGATATTCTTGGCTCCTTTCTTTCATTTCAGCTTAAAATTTGGAATTAGCTTATAAATNTCCACAAAAACCCTGCTANTATTTTGTAATAAAATAGTGTCAACAGAGATCAGATGGAAAGAAATGTCTTTCTTACAATATTCAGTCTTNCCAGCTCTCTTAGTTAGGGTTTNTATTGCTGTGAAGAGATACCATGACAACAGCAACTCTTANAGAGGAAAACATTTAATTGAGGTTGGCTTACAGTTTCAGAGACTTAGTTCATTATCATCATTGGTGGGAAACATGGTGAAATGCAGGCAGACATGGTGCTAGAGAAGGAGCTGAGAGTTCTTGATCCAAAGGCAGTAGAAGGAGACTGTATTGCCACACTGGGCATAGCTTGGGCACATAAGACCTCAAAATTCACCCCCACAGTGACACACTTCCTCTAACAAGGCCATACCTACTCCAACAAAGCCATGTCTCCTAATAGGGCCACTGTCTATGGGCCAAGCATTCAAACACGTGAATCTATGGGGGCCATTCCTATTCAAACCAACATATCACACTCCCTGGCCTCCATAGGTTTGTAGCCATACCATAATGCAGAAATGCATTCAGGCCAATTTCAAAAATCCCCATCCAAAACGTCCAAAGTTCAGAGTCTCTTCTGAGTGAGACTCATGCAGTCTCTTAATTGAAATCCCCTATAAAATCAAAACAAAAAAGCAGAACANATATTTCCAACATATAATGACACAGGATATACATTACCATTCCAAAACTCAGGGAAGGGAGCATGGTGAGGAAATACTGAACCAAAGCAAGACTGAAAACCAGCTGGGCAAATTCCAAACCCTGCATCTCCATGTCTGAGGTCAAAACTATCTTCAGATCCCCAACTCCTTTCAGCTTTGTTGACTGCAACATACTTCTTTCTCGAGGGCTGGTTCCACTCCCTGTTAGCAGCTCTCCTCGGCAGGTATCCTATAGCTCTGACATCTCCAACATTTTGGGGTCTCCAAGGCAATCCAGGCTTCACTTTCACAGCTTCAAGCAATGGTCTCTCTAGGCCTCTATTCAGGGACACCTGACACATGCCCAGCCTCAGCACTTTTCCTTAGTCATGGAGGGAGATTCCATAACCTCTTTCTTCTATCCTTGACTCTAAAGCCAGAAGCACATGGCTGAAGCTGCCAAGGTCTGCTGCTTGCTGAGGCTGGAACATGGCCCCCTTGTTCAGTTACAACCTCACCAGCTTTCTGTTTTCTCTCTCTGCCAAAGCGTGGATGTCCCTGAACTTGCTCTGTAGACCAGGTTGGACTTGAACTCAGAGATCCACCTGCCTCTGCCTCTTGAGTACTGGGATTAAAGGTGTGCACAATCACACCCAGCTCTGAGCCTTTCTTTAATTCCTTTTTACAAGTTGGAAGCTTACCTGGCTGGGATCTTGCCCAGAGGTCACCACTCCTTTATTCCATTTAACATCAGTCATTTCTGTTTATCTCCTTGAACACAGGACTTAACTCCATTCCACTTCCTGGTACACTTTTCTCCTCAATCTGTACATTTTGTATTTTTACTTGCTCAGTTTGCTCCTTTTCATTATAAGTCTCCATAAGAGTTAATTCTAGTAACCACAAAACAGAGTCTATACTAGGCTGTTTTGAGATTTCCTCTGCTAATTTCTTCACTTTAGCTTCAGGCAGACTCTTCAGACAAGGGCAAAAAACAGCCACATTCTTCACCAAAATATCACAAGAACAGTTTCTCAGCCACATATTAACATTCTTCTCCAAAACCTCTTGAGCCAGGCCCCCATAGTTCAAATAATTCTCAGCACTACTGTCTTCCATGTTCCTACTAGTATGGTTCATTAGCAGCACTTAAAGCATTCAGTTGCTTTTTTAATTCACAGTGCNAAGGTCCATGTTCCTCTAAACAATAGCATAGTCCAGCCTAGCACAGCAATAACCTGGTCCCTGGTACCAACTTCTGTCTTAGGGTTTTATTGCTGTGAAGAGACACCGTGGGCATGGCAACTCTTATAAAGGAAAACATTTAATTGGGGTGGCTTACAGTTTCAGAGGTTTAGTTCATTATCATCATGGTGGGAAACATGGTGGCATATAGGCAGACATGATGCTGGAGAAGGAGCTGAGAGTTCTACACCTTGATCCGCAGGCAGCAGAAGGAGTCTGTGAACCACACTGGGCATAGCTTGAGCATAAGAGACCTCAAAGCCTGCCCCCACAGTAATACACTTCCTCCAACAAGGCCATACCTACTCCAACAAGGCCACATCTCCTAATAGTNCAACTTCCTATTTGACAAGCATTCAAAGACATGATATGGGGGCCATATCTATTCAAACCACCACACCAACTATGAACATAGTGTGTTGTTGTTATTTTTGCTCTTTTGGGGACCCGCCACCCAGCTCCCAAATAAATCACACATGGAGGCTTATTCTTAATTATNAATGCCCTGACTTAGCTTGGCTTGATTCTTGCCAGCTTTCCTTAACTTTAAATTATCCCATCTACCTTTTGCCTTTGGGCTTTTCCCATTCGCTTACTTCTGTAAATCTTACTCTTACTCCATGACTTGCTGTGTAGCTGGGTGGCTGGCCCCTGGAGTCCTCCTTTCCAGATTTCTGCTTCTATATATTCTCTCTGCTTGTAAGTCCCGCCTATCCTTTCTCCTGCCTTGCTATTGGCAGTTCAATTCTTTATTAGACCATCAGGTGTTTTAGACAGGCAAAGTAACACAGCTTCACAGAGTTAAACAAATGCAACATAAACAAAAGCAACACACCTTAAAATAATATTCTACAACAGTGTGTCCTTGTTATGATTAGATGTCTTTACATTTCTCTCAGTATCATACAATTTTTTTCCTGTAAGGTTTTGCACATTTTTGTGGAAAGATTTACACTTAGGCACTTGATGTTTATTGATGTTAATACAAATGATATTATTTAAAAGTTGGGCTCAGTAGTTAAGAGCACTGGCTGCTCATGACCCCAATGCTGGTCCCACAGTGTCCTCAGTTTCCATGTCTTGTTCTTGCCTCATCATTTCCTGTGGCTTCAAAAAATGCTAATTAGAAGATATGGTAGTAGATCTTGGATACTTTTCCTCAATTTCAGGGAAAAGAAGTGGTTTGTTGTGTTTGATACTATCTGTGCTTTTCCAAGAAGTTCTCTGTTGTTTTTGTCTCTTAGATTCTGTTTGAGTCTCTTAGATTCTGTTTGATTTTGAGAATCTTGCCCTGTGCATATGTAGTTTAAAAATATGTGGATTTAAGCCCGTTCTCTCACTGTATGTTGGGTTAAAACAGAGAACTGAATGAATGTGTTTTTCTTGCATTCATTTATCAAGATCCTGACCCCACCGTGTCAGGGTCAGACAGCAGGGCCTCTGGTAGGTGAGTAGGTCATGAGCATGGAGTCCTTATGAATGGGTTTTGCCCCCTTGATAGAGATCCCAGAGAGCTCTCCTGCTCACTTTCTAACTACTGTGTGAGCATGTTAATGAAAAGGCAGCTGTCTGCAGGTCTACGGAGGACTCTCACCACAACCCCACTAGGCTGTCCCCAGTCCCGACTGCCTGCTTCCTGAACAGGGAGCAAAAATCTCCTGTTGTCTATAAGGCACCTGGGCTGTGGTGTTTTGTTGCAGCAGCCTGAACAGACTAAGAATGAGAGCTCTTTGTACTTCTTTGCTTTTTCATTTTGCTTTCTTTGAAATTAGTCAAGTATTTTCATTTGCTTATAAGATAACGTATTTTTCTACTGTTGTTTTCGTATTTACACCAGAAATGGTCATATGTCCCCTTGATTTACTCATATCCACATTAAGTAGTAATTATATATTTCTCCGGATAGCATTTATGCCCTCTCTTTGTGGTATTAGCGTCACGTGTTTTAATGCTACTTCCCTCCTTTATCCAGACTATGTTCCTCAAAGGTAAGCCTCCTTGCCTTTGAGGTCTTATAAATACCTGGGCTGGAGTGGTGGCCCAGTGGTCAAGAACNCTTGCTTTTGTAGAGGATCCGGGTTTAAAGCCCAGCACCCACTGGGTGACTAANAACAGTCTGTAACTCCAGTTCCAGGGGCATCTGTCCCCTATTCCAGCCTCTGAGGGCACTGCATGCACACAGTACACATGCATATGTGCAGGCAAATGCTGATCAAANAAAAATAAATGAGTCTCACAAAACACCTGGGTCCCATCGTACTCTTTCTGGGAATGTGAACATCTCTGTCACGATGTTGTAGCCCCACTTCTTCACTTTGCTGGAAGACATTCTGTGTAAGAGGAGCATTCTGTCCTGTGATGCAGTCAGTTNCCAATATCTTCAGATAATCTTCTGTGTCATCTAGTTTTATGATTGTATTCAGAACACTGTGGGATGGTGTTCTCAGTACCATCTTCATCATAACCAAGATGCCAAGTCCACCACTTTTGAGGGTCAGCACAGCTGTGCGTGTGCTTCCTTTTAACCTTTTATTGGTTTTGGTGTGTTAGTGTTTATGCAAGTGGGTACATGTGTGTGCATGCAGGTGTATGTACATTTGTTTGTGGAGGCCAGAGGTCAACCTTGGGTGTTATTTCCAGGCACTGTGCACCTTGTTTTTGAGGGTCTCTTGCCACCCTGGAGCTCATCTAATATGCTAGGCTGGCTGGCCAGTGAGGTCCAGGGAACCTCCTTTCTCTGACTTCTCAGCACTCGGATTGCAAGTATAATTACAATATTACAACTGTGTACCACACTGTGACCTGTAGCAGGCTTTCTCAGACCACCAGCCCCCAAATCATGATGTGGAGATTTATTATTTGTTATGAATGCTNGGCCTTATCTTATGCTTGTCCCATTGGCTCTTATAACTTATTTTAATCAGTTTCTCTTCATCTGCATTTCACCTTGGGGCTTTTTACCTTTCTTTCACTGTGTATGTCCTACTCCATGTGTGGCTCGANGGCTGGTGGCTGCCTGGTTGGCTGGCCCTGGGGGTCTCCTTCTCTTTCTCTCTCCTCTCATTCTCTCTTCCTCCTACTTACTCCCTCTGCGCACAAGATCCACCTATCCCTCTACTGCCGAGCTACTGGCCATTCAGCTTTTTTATTAGACCAATCAGGTGCCTTNGGCAGGCAAGGTGAAACAGCAGCACATCGTTACATAATTAAACAAATGCAACATAAGCAAATGTAACACATGTTAACATTGTTAAACGAATGTAGCACAAACAAATATAACATATCTTTACATAGTTAAACAAGTATAACACATCTTTGCCTAGTTAAAGTAATATTCCCTAACAGTGACTTGTGTTTTTATGTGGGTTCTGGGGATTGAACTCAGGTCTTCATGAGCTACGTCTCCAGTGCTGGGAATGATTTGTATTTCTCTGGGATGAATGCTTGGGGGAATGTTTGATAGGTTATTTCATAAGTATTCTTTTAGGATTTTTAAAGATATGCTTGTTAAGTCACTTTGCAGAATGTCTGTCCATGAAACACAGCCACCAGCCTTGTGTGTCATAGGCAATTTGTTTACATCATTACCAGCTTTTGGGATTGTTACTATTTTAAAAGTTTAGCCATGTTACTGAGTGTACAATGATACCTCATCATGCTGTTAATTTTCATTCATCTAATGGTTGGTGATGCTGAACACGTTTTCATATTTTTGTGTGCTTATTGCCATCTGTGCAATTCTTTTTGGTCATGTCTTTTGCCGATTTTAAAATATTTCTCTCCCTCCCTTCTCCCTTCCCTTCTTTTTCTTCCCTGTTGATTTAAAAAAAATATATGTGTTAATGTTTGTGTCTGTGTGTAGGGGCTGGTGTGGGCCAGAAGAGGATGTCAGATCCCCTGGAACTGGAGTAAAAGGTGGTTGTGAGCANCTGACATGGGTTCTGGGAAGCCGAATTAAGGCCTTTGTAAGAACAGTCTGACCTCTTAATTGCTGAGCCATCTCTCTGGCCCATCCTGTTGTTCTGCAAGTTCTTTATCAATATCAGATGAGTCTTTTGTCAGCTGGGTGACTTGCACAAACATTGTCTCCCAGTCTGTAGCTCATTTTCTTTTCCCTCTTAGTGGACTTACTTGCAGAATCAAAGTTTTTCATTTGGTAAAGTACTGTTAATTAATACATTTCTTTTGAGGATTGTGCTTTTTGCCTCATGTCTGAGAAGTCTTCCTCAAGCCCCTGACCCTGAACCTGCTCTCCTTTGTTTTCTTCTAAAGGTTTGGTAGTGTTAAGCTTCACATCAGAATCTGTGACACACTCTGGGTTAACTTTTATGCAGGTGTGATGCAAACATTTATTGACAATTTATTTATTTATTCATTTATCTATTTATTTATTTATTTATTTATTTATTTATTTATTTATTTATTTTGGTTTTTCGAGACAAGGTTTCTCTGTGTAGCTTTGGCGCCTTTCCTGGAACTCACTCGGTAGCCCAAGCTGGCCTTGAACTCACAGAGATCCGCTCCTCCCGAGTGCTGGGATTAAAGGCGTGCGCCACCACCGCCTGGCCACGATTTATTTATTTAGCTAACCGATCTCCACTTGTTCCAGGAGCATTTGTTGAAAAGACTATCATTCCTCTACTGGGTTGCATGTGTACTTGAAGAAATTGTTTGGCTTACTTGTGTGGGGCCATTTCTGGATTTCATGCCTCTGTGTGTCAGATGTCCACCAGTGTGCTGTATGATTCTGGATATCAACTTGAGTCCTAATTTCTGATTTCTCTTTTTCAAAANTCGCTGTGCCATTCTAGTTCCTTTGTGTTTTTATATGAATTCTGGTACAATCTGGTCTCTGTTCACAGAGGAAATTTCACCAAGACCTTGACAGGAATTGAAGTAGTCCTGATTATCAATTTGGATGACTTGGATTTATACTGAGTCTTCCACAAACCTAGTAGCAGCTCATTGTGGCAAGTCTTCTCTTCCTGACCAAGCCCTCCTCTGTTTACATCCTGTGCACAGCACCCTGTTTCCTTGTTTTCTTTTGCTGGACCTAAAATACAAACCAGCCAACCTGTGACCATGTNTGCACATTGTTTTTCCTTGACAGTGGTGATGAATGCACACTGTATTGTAGTCTACAGAGCTGTGGCGCCATCAATCACACTGTACAGTGAGTGCATGACCAAAGTCAAGATCCATGAACTCATGGATCCATTTCTCCAAAACTTGAATTTTTTTTGACTAATAAATTATCTTTTTTTGAGTTTCTTCTCTTTCTAGTTGTGTCAGTCTCAGCCAGTACTACTGATGTTCCCTCTGAGGTCATTTTCCTCAGAGAAAGAAACTTCCGAGGGTGTCCAGGGGCCTGAATTCAGGGACTAGCATGTGTGAAACACTTGCTGTTACTGAGCTGTACCCAAGCCCCCTCCTTATCTTTTAAAAANATTTCTTGGAAATCAGCTTATGCAGTATGATGGTTACAATAAACCATTATGGCTGCAGAGACAGGGCCATTAGCTGGGCCTCACTTGTCAATGGGTGAAGTAAATTGTAAAATTATTGGATTTACAGGTCACAAATCTTTACTATGGCTCAAGAATAGTTGAAACTGTTGCATTTATATGTGCTGTTGAAACTTCTGATGGACAGGATTGTGTTGGGTGACTTCTCTGTCCCTTTTACATTTCCACTGTTGTATTCATGTATATTGTTGCTGTTTCTCTTTTTTCTTTTCTTTTTCCTTCNTTTTCTCCTTCTCTTTCCCACCCATTAAGTCTCCCTCACTCCCTTTCTTGCTCCTTTCCTCCCTCTCACCATTTCTTCCTTTTCTTCCTCTTCTTCAAATTCAGACTCTTATATTCATTCTATTTTGAGACAAGATCTTGCTGTGTATCCCTAGCTGGCCTGATACTCTCTATGGATCCCATACTGGCCTTAAACTCATAGCAATCCTCCTGCTTCAGCCTCCCAAGTGCTGGAATTATAGGTATACAACACCATTACTAGCATGTTTGTCTCTTCTTGGGGATTAAAGAACATTTCCAATTTGCTAATCTGTCCCCTCCACCATGTGTGTTTTCTTGTTACTATGCTGATTCTAGCTTTCTGTTTTGGAATACTTAAAGAGGAATGTCCTTACCTGTCTCAGTTAGGGTTTCTATTGCTGTGAAGAGACACCATGAACATGGTAACTCTTACAAAAGAAAAACATTTAATTGGGGTAGCTTATAGTTTCAGAAGTTCAGTCCATTATCATCATGGTGGGACATGCAGTGTATAGGCAGACATGGTGCTAGAGAAGGAGCTGAGAGTCCTACATCTTGATCTTCAGGCAACAGGAAGTTTTCTGAGTGTCACACTGAGCTAAGCTAAGGAGACCTCAAAGCCCACCCCCACAGTGACACACTTCTTTCAACAAGGCCATCCCTACTCCAACAAAGCCACACCACCTAATAGTGTCATTCCTTATGAGACTATGGGGGCAATTACATTCAAACTACCACATTTCTCTATTACAATCTGACTAAATATGTAAATGCATTCTTGTTTCCATAATTCATGTTAACTTTGAGCAGTAAGTGGTTTCTTTAACTGTATTCTCTGAATTTTTAGGTACAAAATGAACTTCTGGCTACTGTCTAGCTTTCCCTATACCATGGCCTTTAAGTGACATTTTGTTTCACGCTGCTCTTAGGTAAGTGAGTTGAGAAAAATCCCTGCGTACAACAGAGATGTCATATAGAACAAAATGTTCTGGATTGTGCCATGTTTGGCATAATGATAGCGACTCCAGGAGAAGTTGCCTTTTCTAGGAGAAAGGCGATGCTGTCGCCTGATGATCTGGCCGTGCCAGTGATGGTGAGATAGTGTCCCTCACTACAGCAAACCACTCTGGAGCAGCCACAGAGGTTTGAAGGCATGATTTTAGAAGGGGTTATTATTTTGTGTGTGTTCTGATACATAAACTTGCTTCTTTATAAATTTAATGATTTTTTAACATTATTTATATGTAGTATAATTAATTAATTTCAAACTAGGCATAACAAATGAGACATTTATGGCTTGTGCTATGGGTACAGAGAGGACCTTCATACCNGATTCAATTATTAATGCCTGTTACTCAGATGACAAAAGGAATCTGTGAGAATCAGGAATGTTTATGTAACATTTAGCTTAGGAGAGAAGTATTTTCCAAGGAAAACATTTGAAGATATCCACCAGGGGTACAGATGCCTCTCACGAATATTTAGACCCAAGTGAGGTACTGAGATACCAGCAATGAATGGTTTCGTTTAGTGTTTTGGCAAAGGCTATTTTTGTCTTCTATGTAGTATTAGGCAAGATCTCAGGCTTTTTATTATAATGTTTTATTTTCAAGGTTATTTCCTTCAGCCAATTTCATTATGTCATTTCTCAAGGAATTTATCTTAATCATCTTTAATCATGACACTGGTTTCCCCTACCTTTGAGTTTTATTAGGTATTCTCTGTCTCTCTGTCTCTTGCATGTGTGTGCTCCTGTCTGTCCTGGTCTATGTGCTTTTGCACATGGGTGCATGTTCAACCTTGAGTGTTCATCCTCTACCTTTTCTTGTTGCTTGTTTTAGTTTTGTTTTTTGAGACCAAGTCTCACTATGTGGACCAGATGGGCTTTAGACTCATAAAGGTCCACCTGGCTTTTCCTCATTAGTGCTGGGATTAAAGTAGTACACCACTTTGCCTTATTCCACATTGTTTTGAGATGGGGTCTCTCATTAGCATGGATCTGGCCAAGGAGGCTAGGCTGGCTGTCTTGGGACACTCAGGAAGATTCCCAATTAAGATTAAGTCCCAATTAAATTCCTGTCTCCATTTTCACCAGTACTGGGATTACAAGCATGGCTTGAAATATGGGTTCTGGGGCTTGAACTCAGGTCCTCATTCTTGGAAGGCAACATATTACTGATTGAACCATTTCTCTAGCCTATGACTCTTTTTCTTAAAATCTTAATATCCAAAGTGGAATGTATGACTTTAATAGACATTTTCCTTTATCCTTTCACCCTATCTTTTAATGTTTTCCCCTTGCTCATCTGACATGATGAAACTGTGAATCAGAATATACCCTTTCTTTCTTAGTTGTGTCTTGCCAGGTATTTGGTCACAGCAATACAGTATAGCAGGGTGTGACTCATGGTGGGAAAGTGTTCAGCCTTTGAGGTCTGTTGTCTGGTAGGACATTCTATTTCCCACTGGTCAAGGGACTTCCTGACAGGCAATGGATGGGCAGAGAGGATGAATGAGAGACAGGTGCTGGAAGAGATGGGGATGGCTGTGAGATGTGACCAGGTGGCAGTAGGGAGCTGGTGTCCTGANTTTTTCCATTTACGTGACAATTGGCAGCATGAAAGGAGAGGATTCAAGAGGCTTTCTGGACTGTCAGAGTTCACATGGCTTGCTGTAAGCACAAAGTGCATTTGTTGACTTACATTTAATGTTAAAACGAATTGGAAAGGGAGCTGGGGATTTGGCTCAGCAGTTAAAAGCACTTGTTCTTGTAGAGGACCGGGGTTCAATTCCCTGCACCCACATGGTAGCTCCAGTTCTGGGGGATCCAGTGCCCTCTTTGAGCTTTTGAGGCTACCAGGTACACATGGTGCACATACTTACATGTAGGCATACACATAAAATAAAAATAAATAAATCTTAAAAAAAAAAAGAACTGGAAGGGGTTTGGCCTCCTTGTTCCATGGATAGCAGAGCGTTTTAATATAAAAATATTTACTAGTTGGTGCTACAGGTGCACCAGAAGAATGTGGCATATTTACCTGAGGATTTNTTTTTATTATTTTTAGATTTACTTAATTAATTTGTGTGTTTGTGTGTGCGCACATACACACACTCACTTGCTTATCTTTATGTGTGCCACATAAGTGCGGTGCCTCTGGAGGCCAGGAGAGGGTGTCTGATCCCTGGAGCTGGAGTTACAGGAGGTTGTGAGTGCCTGAGTGCTGGGAACTGAANGCAAGCCCTCCTCAAGAGCAATAAGAGTTCTTAACCACTGAGCCACCTCTCCAGCCCCCTGATGACCTATTTTTCCCGTTCCCCTGCTGTACACTGCAACAGTAATTTTGACATCTAGAGGATTTACAGAGAAGGTCTTTGCAGTACATTAAAGTTAACCCTGAATGTTATTTCAAAGAATATTTTATCCTGAAGCTGAGTGTCTGTTTAAGGAATTTTCTTTTGAAATTTTCAATAATAATTTAATAGTAACAATAAAACAGTTACAGTTTATTAACAAAGTAAATGTAGGAAGTGAACCTGTCATTTCATGGAAAGCAAGGGAGGTTTTTAAATGATCTGCCACACGTTTCAGCATTTCAAGCAAAAGAATTATGGAAATCATGTATCTGGCTCAATGAGTTTGACAGTACCTCAGTATCTATAGATATTGCAGGTGAGAATGGTGGTGATATAATTATGACTTTTTTGATATTAAAGTATATAATTTATAGGATTTTATAGGTTGGTGTTGAGAAAACAAACAGGGCTTCTATTTTAGGTTGTTCCTGACTTTAAACAGGGAAGGTCAAGGTAGATGAATCTAGTTGCAGCATATAGCATGGGTAGGAAGGGTGGGCGAGGCTGGAGACAAACACAGAAATTGTGTAGCTGTATTTGTTAGCTCCTGTATTCATATGCTCATACAGGGCTGTGTTTTCCTTCATTGTATAACAAAATACGTGAGAGAACTTGCTGATAAAGGAAAAGGGGTTATTTGGGCTCATAGTTTTAGAGATTTCGGTCTACAATGAATGAACTGATATTTTGGACCTGTGGCCAGATGGCACACCAGGTTTGGAGTACATGGCAGAGCAAAACTCCTCAGCTCATGACCAATATGGGGGCATGGGAAGAAGGCCAGTGTTGTTTGTTTTACTCTGTTGGGGGGCTTGCTACACAGCTCCCAAATAAACCACACACGGAGGCTTATTCTTAATTATGAATGCTCAGCCTTAGCTTGGCTTGTTTCTTGCCAGCTTTCCTTAACTTAAATTATCCCATCTGTCTTTTTGCCTCTGGGCTTTTCCAGTTCTCTTACTTCTGTAAATCTTACTCTTACTCTGTGGCTGGCTGTGTAGCTGGGTGGCTGGCCCCTGGAGTCCTCCTCCTTCTCTGGGTACTTCTCCTTCATCTCCTCCCAGATTTCTGATTCTATATATTCTCTCTGCCTCCCAGTGCCCCCTATTTCTCTCTCCTGCCTTGCTATTGCCCATTAAGCTCTTAATTATACCATCAGGTACTTTAGATGGGCACAATAACACAGCTTCAGAGTTAAACAAATGCAACATAAACAAAAGTAACACACCTTAAAACAATATTCTACCACAGGCCAGTGTTGTATATTACTCTTCAGGAGTATATTCCCAGTGACCTGAAACCTCTCACCTCTTAAAGGCTCTACCACCTAGTAGTAGCTCCATTCTGAAGAGTAAGCCTGGGAGACACTTTTGCGAAACAGCTCTGTTTAATGTATAGACAGTTGTTACCCCATTTTCATAGAGAATTTCAAAGAGAATTTAAAGCATGCAACTTGCTAATTGGAACCAAGACTCAAAACCTATGTATGCCAGAGCCTGTTCACTAGCCTGTGACCACATGACCCCACATGGCCACTACAAAAGTCAAGTGGGAGAAGTCTTTCACCAGCTAAATGTTAAGTATTGCTTATGGTGTGGAAATTAAGTATTAGTGTCATTATTGTAAATTTGCCTTCTCTCTCTCTCTCTCTCTCTCTCTCTCTCTCTCTCTCTCTCTCTCTCTCTCACTCTTTCTATGTATGTGTGTAGGTGCACATGTGAGTATTGAGGTCAGTGGTCAACCTAGGGGCTGTTCTCAGGTGTCACTCATTTTGTCTTTTAAGAGAAGGTCTCTCATTAGCCATCAGGCTAGGCTGGCTGGCTGACCAGAAAGCCCCAGGAATCCTCCTGTCTCTGCCTCCCCAGCACTGAGGTTATAGTCATGCATCACCACACCAGTGAAGACCAAGCTTGGGTCCTCATGCTTGCATACCAAGCGTTTTCCTGTTGGAGCCATCTCCTCAGCCTGTAAAAGGCACTTTTATTTTAATGTTTTGGTGTTGCTTTTGTGCATTGCCATATTATCCTGGTGGAATCAAAATCCCTGTTTTATGAGCTTCCAGTTAAGAAAAAAAAAAGTTACTGATAGATGCTCCATCAGTGAGAGTTGCCAGTCCCAGTGGACTCTCCTGGAATCCCCAGAGCCTCCAAATTCCCAGGACCATAAGGTTAGCCCACCAAGTGCCTGGAGAAGCAGATGTGTGTGGGCTGAGGGCTTGTTAGTCTCTCTGGGAGTTCTTTCTATATGTGAAGAGCGTTAAATTGGACCCTGCTTTCCCTACGGTTCTTTATGTGGGTTTAATAGGAGAAGCCCTTAAGTTATGCAGTCCATGCATGAAGCACGCATTTTCATGCACACCTGCAGTGCAAGGCAGCATTCATTCTTATGCCATCTCATTGCTGCTGCAGAAGTTACAGAGCCTGGGTAGTGTCTCCTTTTTATGAAGTGAAGATTTGGGTACACGTTTTTTAACGAGCTGACAGATGACTTGCCTTCTGTAAGCAGTTACATACTTTCTATTTTGCGAGTGTTTATAAGGACCTGGATCCAATCCAGGATTATAGCCTCACCCTGCTTCGGGCATGCAGTATGGGACAGCCCCCCCCCCCCGAGAAGTCACAGAGAGTGGTCAACAGCTACCTTTCCGAGTTCATTGATTTGGATCTAGGGAGTGAGCAGCTGAAACGCTCTGTGCCGGTTTGGTGCCTGCTTTGTTGGGAGTTATTTGCTGAGAGAACTCCTTGCAACCATGTGGAATTTTCCCCTGATCAATTTGTGTGGTGGTTGGAAATCCTAAGCCCTGGATGGAGTCATTGCGGTCCTTGGATATGGTGTGTTCTTAGTGGTGCTGTGCTCTGCTCTCTGCCGGA
>LZPO01066637.1:43066-55024 GCA_001675575.1 Neotoma lepida
CCCTAGCCTGTGGGATGGAGGCACTGTAGTTGGATTTTCCTGTGTCCCGCCCAGGCCTGCAGCCACTCAGACCCAAATAAACACAGAGAGGTTTATATTATTTTCAAACTTATATAGCCTAATGGCTCAGGCTTCTCACTAGCTAGCTCTTACATCTTAAATTAACCCATTTCTATAAATCTGTATTTTGCCACGTGGCTTGTGGCCTTTCAGTACCTTTACATCTTGCTTCTTCTAGCAGTGTCTGTTCAGCTCGGTCTTTCTTCCTCTCTCTCTAGTTAGAATGTCCCGCCTAACCTTATTCTGCCTCACCATTGGCCAAACAGCTTTATTTATCAACCAATCAGAGCAATACATATTCACAGCATACAGAACGACATCACTTATCAAGCCACCATATTGCAGGTAGGTCTTCCCACCTTAGTTAGTCTTGTCTGAANCTCCCTCACAGACACCCCCAGAGGTGGGCCTTACCACACTCCCAGGAGNATCTCAGTGCAATCAGCTTGACACTCAGGATGAACCATCAAAGCCATGTCTAAACATAGGCAGGTGTCCCTTGTCATAAACTATGAAACAAAATGTTCCTAACTCTGTTTCTCTATCTCCATGCTCCAAATTTGAGACATAGCAATGAGTTAGTCCCTTTCTGCCTGCTATGTTGTCCCCTTACCACTCTCTGAAATGACTCTGTGACAGTTTACCAGGGAGCTCTCAAATGCTTTCCCCCTTGGCTGTCCCTGAAGGATATGGGGTAGCTATCTGTGTAGGCCCCAGAGAGCACTGGTGTCTTATATTCATCTTAGTGTGAGCCACCAGATTTCAGCAGCTCAATAGCCATAGCTGGCCAGGGGCTACCATATTGGATAGCATGGGTCTAAATAATAACCAATTCCCTCCTCACCTGGTGACTTCACTGTCTACATCTGAATACTTCCCAGTTTGTCCTTGCCCTCCCTTATCTGCCTGTACATTCATTCTTGAGAAGGTCTCATCCACAACCCCATCACCAGATATGGTGGGGGAGGAGCCAGTACTAGCCCAATACCTCACNCCTGTCTTCACTTGGATACCCAATAGGATCTTAGATTAAGCATTTGAAAAAATTTCATCATCTGAGGTGGTTTTCTCTGCCTTTATCTACCATTCCTGGATTCTAACGTTCCTGTTAATTTCATAAGGCACTTAAGACAACTAGCCNATATAAGCAAAAAGCTGTGAATGCCTAGAACCCATGAGCTGAGGGCGCTGTGGAGATTGAATAGCACTTGTCAGANAGCCTGGCACAGCTAAGGAAGTGTGTAGCTCTTGCCAGCAGCCAGGTGATGAGGCACATAGAGCTATGCATGAACACCAAGCTCCTTATTGCTTTTATTCATGAGCAGAGCAAGNGTTTTCTTGGTAGCAAACGCAACAGTGGAGGAGGAGTATCTCATGACCTCCATTTCCTTGATGCAGATACCTGGGGGAGCTGAAGTTGGCTCCCATCATTCCTTACCTACTCCCAGCGGCCAGTCTTGTAGTTCCCTGGAGCTTTCACTGTTCCCAGTTTCTCTGCCTAGGTGTTTCAGTTTTGGCTGGGCATTTCCTGAATGTTCTGGTCCCTGTCCGTTTTCTAAAGAGGAAAATCAAAAGCTGATTTGGGCTCGACCTACGATGAAGTTAACTGCGGATTTCACCCTCTGTACCCACGCAGGGAGCATGAAACGAGCCTGAAGAAAGGCTGAGGCTGGGCCTCTTGTGGCTTGTGACCACAGGGAGCCAGAATGACCTTGTCCTCCAAGGTGACTCCCCTAGGGCTGAATAATGATAAGAAAGTGCAGAATTAGGACTGCCTTCACCCGTGCATTGCTTCACGTGTATTTTATTGAGTTGTCTTTCAGCAAAAAGCATCCACGAGCAATGTTTTCATTTATATTCAATTTTGGCATGGTTTGTAAAATGTGAGCTTCGAATGTTTTGTAATTTAATTTCTGTCGGGCTTACAGAGTAGAAACCCTCAAATTAAAACCAATTTAAAAGCACTCTCTGGGGTGTTAAGATGGTGTTTGCAGTGGCCCCTCCCCTACAGAATTATTTTGTAAGAATTTCTCCATCTCAGCTCTAGGGGAGAAACTGGTTTGGTGGCTGAATATAAGCTAAGGAATCAGAGTCCTCTGGGTTCAAGTCTTGGTTCCCCTATTGGAAGAATTACTTCTCCTTTCTCAGTTTACTGCCCTTCCCACCTTCACATAAAATAAAATCTATCCTAGTAGGGAAAAAGTGTAATGTGCTCAGTTAACAGTGGTGTCCCCTCTGCTGTTCCTGGGAGTTGCAGTGAGGGGGTACAGTGGTTGCTTTTGCGATAAAAAGCAACTTTAAGGAAGGAAGGGTCTCTTTTGGCTCACATGTCCAAAGTGCAGCCTCCCATGGTGGGGAAGTACTGAAGTACAGCCTCCCACAGTGGGGCAGCAGGAGCTGGTTGCAGCCTCCATANTCAGTAGAGAGATGAATGCTTCTGCTTAGCTTATTTTCCCCTTGTGTTCGGCCTGGGCCTNGATCTATGGCATGCATGATGCTGCTCACACTTAGGGTAGAACTTCCCATTTCATTTAACTCCATCTAGCAACTCCCNTAGATCCATGCCCAGAGGTTTGCTTGTGTTACCTTGTTAGGAAAGCTGCAAAACAAGGGTTGTAAACTGAGGCATTTGCATAACAGAATATACTTTAATGCAATCTGGAGGTTGGGAGTCTGATATCAAGGTGTCACCAAGATTGGTTCCTATTAGGGCCTCTTTCCTAGGCTGGTAGGGACTGCCCTTTGAGTATGGCAGTGTCTTCATTTTAAAAGGGCAAGAGGATTGGGGTCCACTGTAAATGACCTCATGTTAACTTGAGAAATCCTTTAAGATGTCATCTTAAAATCTGGTCTCATTCTGAGGTACTTTGTGGTAGGGCTTCCACTTATGAATTTGGGGGATACCTTCAGCCCATATCCCTGCCCATCTTAGTNATTTCTACAAGGCCCTGCACGAGGGTAAGCAGNGTGACTGTGATCGTGCTATGTCACTTCATCATGCTGAAGAGTCTGAGTTCTGGGAGGGAAGGTCACTGCAGGGTTACAGGTTGAATGGACTTTTGTTCTCCAGCTGAGATAGACCACTTTAGCTTGCAGCCGTAAATTATACTTTAAATTTGATGGGACTGCTAGCAGTGTAGTAATNGGCCTGTGACTCCTCTCCCTGGGGACAATGTGGGCTATCCTTGTATACCCATGCTTCCAACTCTTGAATTCTTCCTCCTTCCTCCCTCTCCCTCTCTTTTCCCCCAACCTGGTTACTGATCCCTGGTGAATCATCTANATTACAGTCTAGCAAAATTAGGATTAAAAAAAAAAACCATAAATATTTTGTCTGAGAGGAGAAGTCTCATACGTTCAACTCCAAGGACCATTGGTGGCAATAGATACATTCTTAATACCAGATGTTCCAGGAAACATTTTTCCTAGCCCACGGATATGTCAACCAGCAGAAAATAGTGCATTTTAATCCTGCCAGGAGCCAATTTGGGGGAATTGGAAGTTGTTGGATCTGTCTTGCCACATGCTTCTATCTGAGCTGTTAACAGAGTGGATGCCCTTTGTGTTTGTTTGGCTGTCCCAGGCCTCATCTCTTCATATCCCTCCTTCCACATGGGTGTCCTCTTCAAATGAACCTTCATAAACATTGGCAGAACTCTCTGTGACAGTTACTCTTTGATGTCATCTTGACAGGGTACAGAGTCACCTGGGAGACACACTTCTGAGCATGCCTGTAAGGGTTTTGTTTTAAGGAAGAACTAACTGTGGAGGGAAAACCCACTTTGGGGGTTCCAGGATGAATAAAATGGAAGAGTGGAGGAAGCCAGCTGAATGCNAGCATTCACTTCTCTGTCCTCTGACCTCATANCTGGGCTGTGGTATGAGTTCCTCCCCCAAATATGTAATAAATGTTTAAAAAGAGTAACCATTTTCTTCTATACACTGCTTTAGTCTTCCTAAGTATATTTATTATTAAAAAACAAATTTTGCTCTGCCTAGTACTAGTCTAGATTTGTTCATGAGGAACAATGAGTCAGTGAGAAATGTCCAAAAGAATTTAAAAATAAATAATCTACTGAGGATGAATTAAACTGAAGTATGTCTTAATTTTATGTGACCTTACACTTTCCCAACACTTCTGAAGGGGCAGTGATTTTGTACTACTTTTAGTATCTCATTAAGAAATAGGAGAAGATATGCAGTGTATAAACTAGTTAGAGCAGTGGTTCACTTTGCTATTTTTTCTNGGGCCATTGTTTCTGCCTCNTGTTGGGATGCACAGGACAAGAGAAACCTCAGTTGGTGAGGTTTTAGAATGAAGTTTTCAGTAATATCTGTTATTCAAATTATTATTTTTTCTAAGAGATATGTTTATTTTATTTTGTGTGTATGTGTGTATGTTTATATGTGAGTATGTACATGTGTGTGAGCAGTACCTGTTGAGACCAGAAGAGGGTGTTAGATTCCCTAGAACAGGAGTTANAGGCAGTTGTGAGCTTCCTGGTATGGGTGCCAGGAACCCAACTCAATTCCTCTGGAAGTAACTGCTGAGCCATCACTCCAGCCTCAGGAGATTATTCTTAGTAGGTTAGTGTGCTGGCTAGTTTTGTGTTAATACAAACTATAGTCATCTGAGAGGAGGGAACCTCAATTCAGAAAATGCCTCCATAAGATTGGGCTGTATCTAAGCCTATAGGGCATTTTCTTAATTAGTGAATGATGAGGGAGGGCCCAGCCCATTGTCTGTGGTGCCATCCCTGGGCTGGTGGTCCTGGGTTCTATAAGAAAGGAGGCTGAGTAAGCCATGAAGAGCAAGCCAGTAAACAGCACCCCTCCACGGCCTCTGNGTCAGCTCCTGCCTCCAGGTTCCTGCCCTGCTTGAGTTCCTTCGATGATGAACTGTGATGTGGAAGCATAAGCCAAATAAACCCTTTCCTCCCCAAGTTGCTTTTGGTCAGGTGTTTCATCACAGCAATAGTAACCCTAACTAAGATAGGCAGGTATTTAAAGAAGAAGACTCCTGTTTGGGAAAGAAAGCCCATGTGAAGCTTAAGGGGATGAGTGACTATGCCACTGTTAACATGGGTGTGAGAATATCCTGCATGTGCATTGGAAAAAGCTAGTCATTTTGTAATAAATTAAGCTAGTTAAATGAAGATTATATACTTACACTTAATTGCATACATTTATTTTTGGACAAGTCTTCACATAATATTTATGTTGGGTAAGTTTGAGCTGATGGAGGAGTGTTACTATTCTGGAGGAAGATATTAATAGAGATTGGATCAAATGGTTCACTCTGAAAATCTGGCTTGGAAAATGGACGGCATAGAAAGACATCCAGACTGGTCACACCAGTTGTCTGCTGGGGGGAGGGGGGCTCTGCCAGGATTAGAGCAGTTGGTAGCTGCTGTGGTGTGAAGGTCACCAAGGCATAGGTTGTTCTGGATTTCATGTGAGGGCTGGACATATTCTCATGTATACTGTTCAGAGGGTCCCATAAAAACCAAACAAAACAACAAAACAAAACAAAACAAAACAAAACAACAAAACAAAACAATAAAAAAACAACCTTAAGGAGAAAGGTGCCATTCCCTAGTACCTGGTAATCTGGATTCAAAAATTTGCAAATATCAGGGCCTGTTTTTCTAAGACTTACTGGTCTTCAAATCCTGAATTGTGTTCCGAGATGAGGCCCCACTTTTCCGCTGGACCTTTGCCTTTGAACTGCAGACTTGCGCTGTCTTACATAGCAAACCCTGGCCATATTATCACTACCAAGAAAAGCACCCAGGAGGTGTAAAGTACATCCTTGATGCCAGGCCTTCACCTGCTTCTGCCTCCTGAGTGCTGGGATTAAAGGTGTGCACCACTACTCGCAGCTATACTGATATCTTTTCATCTATTTTGTATGTGGTTGTGCATATGCATGTGTGCACAACTGTGTGTGTGTGTGTGTGTGTGTGTGTGCAAGCACATGCCTGTGTATACAACTGTGTACTTATATACACATAGAGGCCAGAGGAGGATACCTGGTGTCCTGTCCTATTATTCTCCACTGTATTCCCTTGAGGTAGGGTCTCTCACTTCTCACTGAACCAGAGCTCATGGTTTTACTAGGTTGGCTGGTAGCCAGCAAGTCTCAGCAATCCTCCTATCTCCCCTACACAACAGNGCTGGGATTCCANGTCTATGTGATTACTTTTGGGGTTTTATGTGTGTGCTGGAGATTTGAGCTCACATCCTCATGCATGCAGAGCATGTATTTTTACCCACTGAGTCATAGCCCCCATCCTCACCTCTTTCTTTTTAATTATATTTTTTCCTGACTTCTTTTGATCTTGATTTGATGGTAAGATGCAGCTGGAATGACTGTCACTCCATCTACAAAGACTTGGCATGTTTGTGATACCAGTTTTGGGGAAGGAGTGCTTCATCAGGACAGCCTATGTAATGGGCTGCAGCCTGCCAATGTCTGGGTGACACCGGGCTGCTGTTGTCCAGAAATGTAGAGTGTTGTAAGGTCAGAATAAGGAATAAGAAGGTACAGTTGGAGGCCNAAGGGAGCCCAGATGGCTGTCAACTAGGTCCAGTTGACCTAGAAAGGGCATTTTCAGCATTGTGGACTTCGGCCTCGATTGGGTGGTGTATTTGGGACTGTGGACCCTGGGGGAAGTGCTTAGCCCTGGGCTGGGGGTGTTTATGTACTGAGTGGCTCTCAGGAACCAGAGCTTAAAGAGTGACAGAGCATCAGATGACACATAGGGTGAGCAGCCAGAAAGGCTACTGGGCCCCTTCACTGGGTCCAATCAATGTCAATGCTTTTGCACAACTGAAATAATCCACACAAGATCTGTTTCCTATNCTGANCCTCCACACAGACACATCTGGCTGTTCAGACAGGAGTGTTTCTGCAAAGGGGGACCCAATGANTACAGAAAACCGACATGCAGCTCNTAAGTGCATTTGGGAGAACTTGCTACACACGGCTCCCTGTGGGGGGAGTCCTGTTTCAAAATCATTTCCTTTTTATGTGCCGATTCTACAGGGCTCAGTACACTGGCTGGGGAGCAATTTCTTCTGTAGAGCAGCCACACATGCTCTTGCGTATTTTGAGTTTTTACTTTGTTATTATTGTTAAAATAAAATCCCTTTATTGTAATGAACTTGCAAATAAAAACATCATACAGTTCTGTTAGGGTGTCCACTCAAACATATGCCCAGTCCAAAACTCTATACATCTCAGTGAACTTCTGTATAGTTAAAATGGCCATTCTGAAGCCATGGAGCTTTGTTCAGGGCTGCACATTCTCACTGTCAGTTACATTTTTATGCACTTATCCACCACAAAAAGAAAAACATGGTGGAGTTGAATCTAGAAAAATAATTAGCTTTAGATCCCTTTTTGTTTAGAGGACAGAATGTAGACAAATGGACATATAGTCNTGAAAGAGGACTTAACTTTTCATTCATGTATTTGTTTATTTAGTTTGAGACAGGGTCTCACTAAGAAGTCCAGGCTGTCCTCGAACTTATCATCCTGCCTCTGCTTACCAAGTGCTGTAATTATAAGCCCGTGTCACCATGCCTGGCCTCNTTTATAGTCTTAAAATGGGTTTCATTTGTTACTAATCTACTGATAGGGCTTGGTTGTGACCCCAAAGCTTCATGTGTTAAAGCCGGAGTTTCCAGNTGGTGTTGTATTGAACGATTACTGAAGCCNGAGGGCTCTAATTTTTCAATGGTTTAGTTCATTTATAAGTTCATAGTTGAATGTTCTATGATTANGATATGAGGCTTTGGGAGCAGGCCTTGGAAAAGTGTATCTTATCCCTGACCCCTGCTAGGTCCCTTCTCTGCTTCCTGGTTGCGGGGAAGTGAGCAGCATTGTTCTCTACACACTTTCTGCTATTGTATTTTACCTCACCCAGCCTAAGAGCCAGGGGCCCAGCTACCCATAGATTGAACTCTCCGAGAAACTGAAAGCCCAATATAGTCCTCAGTTCTTCTGCTCAGGTATTTTGTCACAGTGGCAAACTGACACCTTATTAAGNAATGACATCCTTAGGAACAAAGGCCATTGTCATCTTTATTTTGGGGGTGGCGGTGGAGGGGATCATCTAGTATCCACTGATCCAATATCTGACTATGAAGGTGCTGAACAAATATTGGTTAATAGCAGCACACCTTCTCCCGTTTGACAAATGCTTTGTTTATTTTATTGGCTCANACATTATCAAGACTCTAAGTTGTAGATCAGCTATTTNTTTTTGGCCTGGCTCTGTAAATATAGATGGTCTGAATTAAGTGCTATCCAAAGTCTATTCTTGAGGCTTTTGTGGCTTCAAGAGGTTAAGGAGCTTCTTCAGGCTCTAGATGTGAATTAAATTTCTGAAAAGCCCCACCATATGCGTATCAAGACTTTTCTCCTTTTAGTATTTTTTTAAACCTCACAATTTTAGAGATAGTCAAGGCACAGAGGACANGTGATAAGTATGTAAAACAAATTTTCTTTATTCAGTCTTTCTCGGCTTGTTAAGAGAAAGCTTTAGTTTTTGTTGTGAAACCTGGAGTTATTAATACCGCGTGGGTTCTCCACATTTCTAGGATCTTTTTACACTTATAAACTGTCACAAATGGTCAGTGAAGGTTGGAGTCCCTGGGATTNTGGACACTTCTACAACAGCAGCCATGGGGCTGTGCAACAGCCTTCTGACGGGCAATCTGATAGTCACAGCATAACTATGTTCTGGTGTGTTTTGTGAAAGGGATTCTCTTCATCAGGACCATACCTGGGNGTGCTGTGTAGTCAAGAAGTGAAGAACAAAATGAACAGACTGTGANATCGGCTGACAGCAGGAGGCTGAAACCCCTTCTTAAGCCATGGACATGCCCGCCAGGCAACTGCTCCCTAGCCTGTGATGAGCTGGGCATGGAGCAGTTAAGCTCTGGATTCTATCTGGGAGGGGCACCCATTGTGTCTGTGAGGCCTTGGGAATGACTGTTGGCAGCCATTTGAGCAGGTGCTCCCAGCTGGGGAGAATTTACATGTGGAGAAGACCAGACAAGAAGCAAGACGGACTCTAATAGGCTGNTCATTGCACAACTCAGTGTGGTTCAGGAGCAATCCACAGAAGGAGAGAAGCAGGTCAGCTGGATTCCTGCTGTGTTTGACCTTGAAGTCTGGCATTCCAGACAGGAGCCACAATGTGAGTTCTGAGAAAGCCAGTCCCTCCTGGACTCTCTCTCCTGGAATAATAGTTTT
Source organism: Neotoma lepida (assembly GCA_001675575.1). Taxonomy (NCBI): domain Eukaryota; kingdom Metazoa; phylum Chordata; class Mammalia; order Rodentia; family Cricetidae; genus Neotoma; species Neotoma lepida. The sequence goes on from LZPO01066637.1 coordinate 52,392, forward strand.
ACTTTCTCTATATAAGCCAGAGTCTCATGATGAATTGGACTTAAAAACTATCACAGAAAAACAGTGAGCAAGGCCATTGCCCCTGGATGTTATTTTGTGTTCCCATCGGTTTTCATGGTCCCGGATTTATGGGAAGGAAAATTATAATCCAGATTTGACAGTCTCTCCCTTCGGCAGGAGGAACTAGCCTTTTAGTTTGTCATTGAGCAATGCCCAACTCCACATATTTTCCACTGTAGCAGAGTGCCACTGCCAGGCTGGGAAATCTTGCCCCGGGGCTTGTTTCACTTGGGGATTAAGTCACATGCCCCCTGTTCTTCAGTTCTTGTCACCATACTTGAGTCTCTCCTACTTCCTCCCTCTCATTTGTAAACTGTGAACCTTTTCATCTGCTTTTGTTTTTCAAGCCAGAATTGTGCACTCGTAGCTTTTGTTCCTACAAAAAATGGTTTCTTTGCAGCGCTGCACAGAGGCTAACAGGCCTTGGAGCTGCAAGGGCAGCNGCTTTGCAGTATCTAGTTCTCTCTGCATATCTTAGTCCAGCCCCAGCAAGAGATGTCTCAGTAGTGTTAACTTTTATGTTAGCTTTCATTCCTCCAGCCGTCTTGGGGATTCTGTGTGTGTGTGGTATATGATGTGTTCAGGTGTGTGTATGTGTATGTGTGCACGTAAGCGTGTGTATGTGAAGTCCAGAAATCTATTTTGGGTGTCTTCCTCAATCACTCTCNACCTTATTTTTATACAATTTAACTTATATGTATATGTGTGTATCTGTGTGTGAGTATATGCCTGTGAGTGCAGGTGCCCTTAGAGCCCAGAGGTGTTGGATCCCCTGGAGGTGGAGTTAACAAATAGTTGTGAGCTGCCCCATGTGGGTGCTGGGAACCTAACTCAGGTCCTCTGCAAGAGCAGTATGTACACACTTAACCCGTATGTCCAACACCTATTTAATTTTTTTGAGACAGGAGTTTTGTTCTAGTTTCAATTTGTTGCTATGATAAAATGCCAACCAAAAGCAACCTGGGGAGGAAAGGGTTTTACTTGACTTACACTTCCAGGTCACAGTCCATTATTGAGGAAAGTCCGGGTGTGAACTCAAGACAGTCAGGATGGAAGAATGTTGCTTACTGGCTCACACTCTGGCTGGCTCACAGGCTAATGCTTGGTCAGTTTTCTTGCATAGCTAAGGACCAGCTGCTTAGGGATGGTGCTACCCACAGTTGGCTGTGACCTCTGGCATAATTAATAATCAAGATAGTATCCTACAGATGTTCCAACAGGCAAATCTGATCCAGGAAACTCCTCAATCAAGGCTTTCCTCTCCTATGACTCTAGGCTGTGTCAAGTTGACAATTAAAGCTAACTAGGACAGGCTCTTTCAGTGAACTAGGTGCTCACTGATTTGGCTAGANTAGCTGGCGCAAGTTCCAGGGATCCTCTGGTTCCCCATCTCTCCAGTGCCATTGTGCCTGGCTTTTTATATGGGATTGGGGACTCAAACTCAGGTCCTCATGCTTTTGAGGCAGCGCTTTGCCACACATTGAACTATCTTTCCGGCCCCGAGCTTCTTAACTAGGATATAATGATCTCACTGCCTGGATAAAAGATGGAGAAGTTACAGAAGAGGACAAAGGGTGTGGTCCAGCTCTGTCTTTTTGACCTTGTCTCACAGGGCCACATCCACACCTNCCTTCCACCTGTGGGTTTTGTTCCTGCACGCCTTTCTCCTGCATGGCATTGAACTAGAAGTGCTATATCCAGCAGGAACTGGTACTGTTGGCTGATCCCACAGGCCCTCCACTGGACTGCCATCCCAACTGAAGGCCTTCAGTTGCACTTGTGACTTCAGGCTATTTTAGTGTAGGCTGCTTATTCAAAACCTTACCAAAATTGGTTCTAACTAATGGCCCTTTTCAAGTTGGATTGATCTTAGCTTGAATATGTGTTTTCTTTCTTTCCCTCAATTTCTGGATGGTTATGTTCCAGTGAATGTGATTCAAGTGTTCCAGTGCAGTCAAGGACACAAACTATGTCCCTTAGGTGGATAAATAGAGGGTGGAATTCTCTTGAGTTGCCAGACTGACCTTTTCCTTCACCACCGAATGCTTTGAAGAAATGGTGCAGAGATTTAAGCCTGTGGTTANAAGGTGACGGAACTAAAATGCTTGAGTTGAAGGACTGCTCCATTTGCTTTTCATTAATCCCTTGGCATTCATTTTTAATTAGGAAGTGGACCCCAGATGGCAGGACTGCTCTGCTTGTGTTGAGTGACATTGCTTAAATCAGGTTAAATGAGGAAGAAGGATGCTCTGTTGGTGTGATCTCTGGGCCTCTGGCAAGTTTATGGATTTTGACTTAATACTTCTCTCTGTTTCTTAGGCATCCCCTTGATACTGACTTACAGTATAACAGATTGAAATGGATAAGGCAATGGGAAAACGTCTTGCAATTCAATCAGAGCAAGTTGTGGGGCTGGAGAGATGACTCAACAGTTAAGAGCACTTGCTGCTTTTGTCNAGGACCTGGGTTCAGTTCCCAGCACCCAAATGGTGGCTCACAACCACCTGTAATTCCAGTTCCAGGAATCTGATCTGACATCCTCTTCTGGTCTCTGTGGACACCTGCATTTACGT
>LZPO01066638.1:9819-20360 GCA_001675575.1 Neotoma lepida
ATCCCAGTGGAGAAAGAACAATAAGGAAACCCAGAAGTTGTGAGAACACTGACCACCCTTTACTTCTCACTGAAGGAGTCCCAACCAGGAGGAGGTAAGGGTGAGAATAATTCTGCCTTGTTCCTTTGAGTCATTCTGTGCCCAGCCTTTATCAAAATACCTCTCAGGGCAGAAGAGACAAAGAGAATATATAATAGTGGACACAATACACCCAGCAAAGTCAAGTGCAAAGGCAGCTAGGTCCAGACCAGTACCTCACTGGATACAACACAATGATTTGCCTTAGGTGATCATAGTATATATTTAAATTGGCTGTTTATTACTATGAAGCCTTACACGGATTGGCTAAAAGGAATTCTGAAAAACCCCTGTATGACCCTTCTCTGCAGTACCATTAGCTCTAAGTGCCTAGGTAGCCCTGGCCACNGCTCCTGACATTTGACCTTCTTTGAGTTGACATTGACAAGCTGTTTTATGATTTCATCTGCCTTTAAGCCATATAAAGTCATCCAAGTTTTCTTTTTATCTGCTAATGAGCTGTTCTGGTCTTAACTAGTTGCAGCCACATCTGGGTTTCATTTATACCAATGATCCANAATTCCAGGTTGTACTCCACCTTGAGACCAAACTTTTCCACACCAGTTAACACTCATAAATCAAATCTCTCTTCTGGTTTCAACCTAAACTACCTTAAGTCATCACCTAGGTCCCTGAGGAAGAATGAAAATCTGACATGACTTTGTCTCCAGAGAGTCTACTTCATAAAAGGGAACGACACAGGAAGCAATCAGTGAATGATGAGTAAGTAGCCAAGGGGTTTGTAGAAAACTGTGTTTCTGTCTATTGGGAACCAAGGGCTGATCAGGCCCGTTTATGCTTAGACAATATGTCACTGATAGGAATCTCTGGCATGGACCAAGGTGGCTACTGTTGGACATCTGGGGGGCTACGAGTCAATACAAAATGGTTAACNTAGGATTTCAGGGACCTCAAAAGTAAACAGTGATGTAATCTGTTACATAATTATTTTGGCAGAATGTCACTTTTGTATGAATCCTATGAACATAGCCTAGAGGTTAGAGACAGTTTTTGCCTGAGCCTTCACTAGCCTGCCCAGGTGTGCCTGTATGTAGGCCAGTGTGTCAACTTCTGTTCAGCCTGTACGTCAGTTTACTTTTGTGACTAGGTATACCAGGCCTTCTGTTTTGGGCCACCAAACAGCTCCCAAATCATAACATGGAGACTTCTTATTAGTTATGAATGCTTGGCCTTAGCTTAGCTCTTATTTTAATCTGTTTCTCTTTATCTACATTTTGCCTCAGGGCTTTTTACTTTTCTTTCTTTCTGTAAATCTTACTTTCCTGCTTTCTCCACAGCTGGCTGGCAGCTGCNTGGCTTCTGGCCCTGCATGTGTCTCTCTTTCTCCCTCATTCTCTTCTCTCTTCTTCTTTTATCCTACTTATCCTCTCTGCCCACCAGCCCTACCTGTCTCTCTCCTGCCTAGATATTGGCTATTCAGCATTTTATTAGACCAATCAGGTACTTTAGGCAGGCAAGGTGAAGCAAATGCAATATATCTTTACATAATTAAACATACATGCTTACATCATTAAACAAATGCAGCATAAACAAATGTAACAACCTTTATACAGCTAAAAGTAATATTCCACAGCATAAACAAATATAACACATTTTTATATAGTTAAGTATTCTGCAGCATAAACAAATATAACACATCTTTGCCCAGTTAAAATAATATTCCATAACAACTGGGTCAACATATGCGTGGTCTATGTGTGCCAGCATATGTCTGGGTGCCTGATGGTAGCTGCCTGCCTAGCAGTCTGTATGGTGGCCTTCCCCCAATGTGAATAAAGTATGTCTTATTATCAGTCTATGGATCCTCTCCACTTCTTCTATCTTCCCAGGCTCCTGAAACTTTCCTCCTTTCCTAGCATTAGAAGCTGTAACTCATGGTTTCATCCCTAGAAATCTCTAACCAAGTGTATGTTAAGTACAAAGGAAGCNGCTCCTTTGCAACAGAAGGAGATGATAGATCTTCCTCAAGCAAGTAACCAAGATTCACAACACAAGTTACAAGTCACATCAGTATTACAAACTCTGACATGATTTACAAAGAAGGGCATATTGTGCCTGTGATACTTTAGCCCTAAAATGAAGCATCTTGACCTAATTATGAGAAGACATATAGCAAAAAATAAGAGACATTCTTTTGTTTTTCTTTTCTTTTTGAGACAAGGTCTCGTTTAGCCTACATTTAGCCTTGAACTCAAGATCCTCCTGCCCCCACCTCTCGAATGCTAGGATTAAAGGAGGGTGCTACCATACTCCATCCAAAGAGTAAAAGACAATCCATAAAGCAACTTAATAAGAGTTCTTCAAAAATGACTCAGAGACGAATGACAAGAGAAAACAAGTTGTCACACACCAGAAGAGGCCAAGGAGAAAGAGCCCTAACAGCTCAGTGTAATGAGGAACCTTGATTAGGTCCTGAAAGATGGGAAACTGGAAGAAAGAAATCTTTACNAAATTGAAAGATGTCAGCATCAGACCATGTTGATGTCCTAGTTTTTATCATTGTAGTGTGGCTTTATGGTATGTTAACATTAGATGAATCTGAGTTACAGGAACACAAATCTAAAAATAGCTCTTCCAAAGTTACCTACAAAATCTTAAAAGTGTTTGTCTTTGGGTTTCAATTTCTTCATTTGTGAAAACTTCTGACCTAAACTGCCCCAAAGAGTCAAACTGGCTTAAAGACAGAAGGATGCAGTTGGGGGGGAAATGATAACTAAAATGTATAGAATTTGTGGGCTAGAGATCTGCTATTTGAGANGACATCCTGGTTGCTCCCACTCTACCACGTGCCCAGGACCAGAACCAAAGCAAATACATCCGAACTGACAGCCAAGGAAACTGAGCTGCCTAAGACTTGGCTCTAGTTCAGCCTGTGTGTGCTGGCTTTGAGGTGAGAANAAGAAAGTGGTTCTGACAGATCGTTGAACGAAAGCCTGAAATAAGAATCAGAAAACACTTTGAAGACATGCCGGGAATACCTGCTTCTCACAGCGGAGGGTGACNATGTGTGGTCTGACCAAGTAAAATGTTATGTAGAATATTGTTGAAGTATGAAGGAGCTGAAAGACGTGCTGTTGCCAGGCTTAAAATAGAAAAAGATTTAGGACTCAGAGGAACAAGTTGGCATTTGGTCCCACTTTTGCCCTGGGAGAAATAGCTCAAGGTAAAATAGCTATAAAGCCATCCAGAGTTCCGATAGGTTCTACAGATATAAAAAGACAAACTGAAAACACAAGTCCTAATCAAGTAGAATCTNATAGATCAATCTCCTTTCACACAACATGCATAAACACATATACATACACACACATGCATATCCACTAAATATATGCATAACAAACACATGCATGCATAAACAAATACAAAGCATATACATGCATATGCACACATGCCTACAAGTACATACATTAGGCAGAAAAGAGCTACTTCCACCACTTCCATGTTCAAGTAAATCTACATCCTGACAGGGCAAATGAGGAAGAAATGTAGAGAGAGGGGGAAAGCTGCTGTAAGGCAAGCTCAATGGTGAGNGGAAATGGCTCAAATTTGCATGCAAAAATGTCAAGTCTGATTGCATCCTCCCAGGTACCTAAAAAGGCAAACTCTAGTTAGCGCTGAAGGATGGTCTCTTTATTCTGGACCTTTGAGAATAATACCCTTGGTCACTGGTGGTCAAATGTCTCACTCACATAAGGAAACTGGCAGCAAAGGATGAGAGCCAACTCAAACAGCAGGAAGCAGAGACAGGGCCTGGATGACTTCAGCTATCAAAGGCCTTAGAAGTGAAAACTTCAAAATTTTGCCTATTACTTAAAGGAATTAAATATTTGCTTTTTAGAATAGTGTGGCATTTGAGGAAAGGGTTTTCAGAACCAGCATGCAAGGAGCTTGGAAGTCACTATTTCTAGTTTCAAATGAAAACAGGTNAACTAAATGAAAATCAACAACTTATCCTAGATCCAAATGAGAGTTGAAGGCACAGAGCAGACTGATGCCCCAAGTGGAAGAAGCACAGGGTAGGTGTGAAGAACCATAGCTTCCTGGAGCAGAAGTCGGGGGCTGTTTATCTCCGCAGAGCCAGTGTTGCTGTAGGAAGACTTAACTGCAAGGAACTGATCACTGGAGGTCAAATGTGGATGAGGTTGAGGTGAAATATCCAGCTTTGTCGATATGCAGCTACACACTCATGAGGTTCAGCTCACCTCCAGGGACTCTACCAGGCTCTCACAGTGGACACCAAAGACCAGCCACCACACATCTCCATGGGACAGGAGTGGCAGCAATTTTTTAACACCTCCGAAGCATGTTTTTTTTTTTAAATATATTCTTTGTATTTTATTGCATAACTGTTTGCCTACGTGTATGTATGGGCATCATGTGTGTATCCATGGTATCCATGTAGGCTGAAAAAGGCATTGGATCTCCTGGAACTGGAATTTCAGAGTTGTGAGCTGCCATGTAGGTGCTGAGNATGGAACCTGGTCCTCTACAAAAGCAGGGAAGCTCTTCATGCTGCTCTCCTTAACAGTTCTTGCCTTCAAGGGTCTTCCATCTCAATTAACTCAATCAACACAAACCCACAAACACAACAGCCAAACCCAGAAGCTGAATAATCCCTCAGAGGTGTGCTTGGAGGTTTATCTCCTAGGTGACTCCAGATCCTGCCAAATTGCTGATTAATACTGTTACAATGCCAGAACAAATTCTTGCCTCTGATATCTACTACAAATTATAAATATAACCTGACCTAGAGACAGAGAGGCACAGAAGCTCACATTAAAGGATTATTTGTCTCAGTTTCTTCTTGTCCAGCATATCACATCTTGCTTTCATAAAAATATTATAAGATTATTAAAAGACAAAAGGTATAATTTAAAGAAACAGGAGCAAAGCTGAAGATAAGACTTAGACAGAGCAGAGATGTCGGGATTATTAGGAGGAATTTAAAATAAACCATATTCATATGCTGAGAATTTGAAAGAGTGAATGGCATACAAAACAGGTGGGAGAATGAGCAAGACAAAAACACAATCACAAGGAAGAAGAAAATGTTGGAAATGACAGAAGACCATGACAGAGATAATGTATTAGGCGCAAAACCTGACCTGAGGTGGCTGAGCAGGGATCGGTGTGCTGATGAAATCGTTAGAAACCCTTAAAGCCAAAATGTGGGCGAAAAACAGAATGAAAAGTCAGGACGGAAACTCTAAGAACTGAGCAACAATTACAAAAGGAGGAACTAATCCAGCTGCAGTGCAGCAGATGAGAAGAAAACCAGAGATGTGTTTAAGGGAATAATGGCTGCCGATTTCCCAAAATGAGTGACAGACACCAAACCCCAGACCCAAGATAAACCNCAAAAGTCCATATGCAAGCAGACTATTCTCAAACCAGGAAATAGAGAACAGAGGAAAGCTTGAACAACAACAACAACAACAAAAAGCCAGTAGTGTGAAGAGAAAAAGAAAAATACCTATAAANGTTTCAGGATTGGAATGACACTGGAATTTCAGAAGCCCCGTGTCTCTTTCCAGCAAGAAGAGAAATGGAGAGGAAGATTTAAAATTATGTGTTAAGGGCTGAAAAAATGGCTCAGCACTCAAGAGTGTGGACTGCTCTTGCAGAGGACTGGAATTAGGTTCCCAGCACCTACAGGGCAGCTCACAACTGTGACTCTAGTTCTAGGGGATCTGATGCCCTGTTTTGGTTTCTAGGAGCACTGTATGTACATGATACATGTACAGACATACATGCAAGCAAACACTCATATACATATAATAAAAATAAATTTTTAAAAGAAAGAAAACAATACAGGTCAAAACTTATTAGACAAGTAGTGACAAGGCATTGCACTACCTGTAAAGTTGTATAGTGCTCCCAGACCAGAGGCTTCAGGGGACAGAACGACAGGCTTAGCAGCCTAAGCAGGAGGATTGCTGCAAATTTAAGATCAGCCTGGACTATATTATGAGTTTCTGGATAGCCTGGGCTACAAAGAGTCCCTATTTAAAAAACCTAAACTAATAATAGTTATTATTATTATTTTATAATAATTATTATATAATAAATATAATTATAATTTTCAAAAATTTATAAGGTTTCAATTAATTGAAAATGCATACATCAAACTAAAGACCAGCAATTAAAACATCATTTACAAAAANTGACAGGAATTGAGAGTTATCTACTAAGGAGGGAAGACACTAATTCTTACACTTCAGTTGACCTACAGATTCCACACAAGATAAACATTTAAAATAGGTGTTATACATATCATTGTGAAGCTACTGAGAACAAGAAGTAAGGAAGAAATATTAAAAATGCTCAGACCAATGTTTAAGAAGCACAAGGTATGCAGAAATAAATGAAATGTACAATAGGCCACAACAGAATTAGAAAGGCTCAGAATGTGAGAAAAATTACAGGAAAAAAAATTCTTCAACAACTAAGTGGGAAGCAAGGAAGCAAAGGCCTTTGTGGGTTGGGTGCAGTACTGTGAGTGACATGCATGGAATCACAGCTTGAAGGCTGGGGCATGGTACAAAGTCACAACACAGTTTATTATGTAGCTTTTCTATTTCCAGATACATATTTGAAAATTTCTACAATAAAGCTTTTTGGTGTTTCTGTGTTAGTGATGTCCATATATGTATATAGACATGTGTACATATGCCTGTACATGGGTATACATATGTCTGTCCATTGTTACCGCAAGAATTGCACTTCTCAGTCTGATCTTGCTGTATTTGAGATGAACTCTTATCTCCCTCCCTCCTTCCATCTTTCCTTCCTTTTTTCTTGTTCTCTCTCCTTCTTGATGTGTATACATACACATATAGGTATGTATATGTGTGTGTGAGTGTGAGTGTGTGTGTGTGTGTGTGTGTGTGTGTGTGCATACATGCACATGTGAAGGCTAGAGGCCAACATTGGGTGTCTTCTTTACTCATTCCCCACCATATTTTTTGAGGCAAGGTCTCTCACTGAATCTGAATCTCATCTAATTTGCCTAGACTGGCTGGCCAGCGAGTCTCAGGCATCCTCCCCCTCATCCCCACTCCCAGTGCTGAGATAGATTACAGGGATGCATCTTTGCATCCAGATTTTTATCTGGGTTCTAAGGATCTAAACTTAAGTCCTCATTCTTATGCAGTAAGTACTTTGCCAGCTGAGATATCTTCTCAGACAGAAAGTGACAACATTTAAAAATAAAATGGTGTGCTTTTTCCATAGACCTCCAGGAAAGCAGCAGTAAGACTTGAATTCATTCATCAATAGCTTGGGCTACGTTTTGTAAGACAAATTTCTAAATGGTCTTGTTAAATAAAAACACGGAGCCAGAAATAGGGTGAAAATATGACAGAGATCAGAGGAATTAGGAACAGCTACCAGCCTCACTTCACCAATGCCGCTGCTTCCAAAAGAGATCGAAGAGAGCAACTTCCTGTCTAAGCAGGCTTTTTATGTCTTTTCTGTTCTGTTCTCTAATTGGCTCTCTCAGCCCAGCTACATCACTTCCTCTACCTGCCCAGATCTGCCACTTCCTATTTGTCTGTACAGACCTCCAGACCTCTATGGTTGATGTTGGGATTAAAGGCATGTGTCACCACGCTGGGTGCTATTCCCAGTGTGACCTTGAACTCACAGAGAACCAGATGGATTAAGGGTATGTGCTAACATTGCATAACTTGTTTTTACTAGTGGCTGACCTTCTTTCTCTGACCCTCAGATAAATTTTACTGGGGGACACAGATAAAATATCACCATAACATTTTAAGTTCAATATCATCCTAGGCTACAGAGTAAATCCCTGTCTTAGATATAAGGGAGAAAAAGAAAAGAAAGAGGAAGAGGGAAGGAAAAAAGAACAAAAAAGAAAAAATAAGGAATGAGGGAGGGATGGAGGAAGAGTTAATCTCAAATACAGCAAGATCAGACTGAGAACAGAAATTCTTGCAGCAACAATGGGCAACAGACATTGGTGCAAATGAATTCTTCATTGGACCAAACTATAACTCTTCACCTTTAAAAATGTCTTTAAGGAAGGGAACACAATCAATATATTGTTTTAGGAATGTATAATAAACACAGGCTTCTCCAAAGGGAAGTGCTCTTACACAGTGCACAGGCTGGGACAAGACGATGCCATGAAGCAAGCTGAGCTGTGTTCAGGAACTTCGATGTATATAAGCAAACACACCAGCCAAAACCCTCTCAGAGCAGCAGCTCACTGCCCAGTGTGATAATAAGTGCTATTAAATATTGGACAGCAACACACAGTGAAGNCTGTTATAGCCTGAAATGACTAAGTTGTATTATGGGTCCTAAGATTCTGATTAACTGCTCCCTTATTATGCATGTTTTAAACTTGAAGTCCCTAATAAAAATAAGAACTGTGCTTTTGTCATCAAAAATCTATAGAAGAGAGAATATATAATGACAAAAATGTATCAGTTCAGCAAGGCACAGTGGATGNTGCACATATGTAATGGACCCTGGAAGCTGAGGCAGGAGGATATTGAGTTTGAGGCCTGCCTGAGCTGCATAGTGAATTCAAGTCTGGGCCATTGTGGGCTATAGATTGTGACTGACCCTATCTCAAAAAATAAAACTGGGCTGAAGAGAGGGTTAAGTGGTTAAGATAGCTCACTGCTTTTGCAGGAGCTGGAGTTCAATTCCCAGAAGCCCTATCAGGTAGTTTGCAACCACTTATAATTCCAGTTCAAGGGGATCTGATGCCTCTGCCCTGTACTGGAACCTGCACTCATATGCCCATACCCACACCCACTTCTGTGCCCATGCACACATGCACACGTGTGTGCATGCACACATATACACTAAAAAAAATAATTTAAAAATCTTAAAAATAAAATTGTTAATCCAAAATGTAACCCAAAAAAGAAGGGCAGTGATACTGCATGAAGAATAGAGACATCAGCCACAGAGCAGGAAAAAAAGACGCTGAACGTGCACTCAAGGCTCCAGGCAAAAGTAGACTTAAGCTTTGTGCTATTTAGAGAAATATGGCCACTGCAGATAAGTGGATGAATCTAGAAAAGGTTGTATGAAGTGACCCAGAAAGACAAACATCATGTTCTTGCCTATCTGTGGCTCCTTGTTCCAAGTCCTCAGATGTGAGTACGCAATATGGAAAACATTAAAAANAAGGAAGTATACAGAGACAACAGAGGTAGTTGGGAGCAATAAAGAGGGGAATAGCAGAGTACAGGGATTTGAAGGGGGAGATGGGAAAATCCATGTGAGGGCTTTAATTAGGGAATTTTAGTTAAGGAATTAGGAAGGAGGAGGAAGGTCAGTATAGAAGGTGAGGCTGGGATGAACAGTAAAGATGTCTCAAAAGTTGTAAGAAATCTTATTACCTATTTACCTAAAATTACCTATAATACATATAAATCTCTGTGTATCTCTCTCTGCCTATCTCTCTCCCTCTCGCTATCTCTATCTCTATCTCTGTGTGTGTGTGTGTGTGTTTTAAATGAAATTAACCCATCTATGTTGACAATGCTCCCTTCAAGAGCCAAAGACTATCTAAAAAAGATTCCAACACCAGCCATGAGAAGCCCCCTTTTGAATTATTGGCCAGGGTTATCCAAAAGACACCCAAAACGTTGTAGGCTACTGCTATTGTGCTTTGTTGCCTCCCAGAGGTTGAAAGTAAATCTNTCTTGCTGAAGATGCCATGCACTTTGGACACAGGACTCAGAGAACTTGAGTTAGATCTGACCTGAAAGGCCCCTCCCTGGGAACTGGTTTTCAGAGTATCAAAAGGCATCATGCAAGCTTCCAAAGAGAGAAGCAACCAATAGTCCTACCTACCTATGGCACTTATGAATGACAACAATGAACAGCATAAGCATAGCACTACAGTAACCCAAAGGGTGCAATAGTGGCATGCATACCTTGGCAGTAACCAAAAGCTCTGTAATTAGACATAAGGTCTGCTTAACAAGAGAGAAATCATGTCTGGTACTGAAAAGATAGCCAACTACTCAGGGCTAGTGAAGTCGTGGAGGAAAACCTATAATCATCACTTTACTAAATCAGCATAATTCCTAACTATATTATATATATATTTATATATATATACTTATACTCACAGATAAGTGTAGTTCTCACTCATTATCAAAGAAACTTCTCTTTGCAACATATGGAGACCATTACAGAAAAGCATAACTGTGATGACCATGTGGTGCCCACCTCAACTTATACATCTACAACACAACTCCTGTATCTAAGTGTTGGAGTGATGATTTGACCCTAGGCAAGGTAGCCAGGTGTCTGAGATGGTCTGCACTTGGCTTGCTGGAAGGAGGTCTTTTGCTACACCCCTTGGCATTCCTTTAAAAGCCCTTTGGCAGATACAGTCAGGGCCCAATGGATAAGGATTCAGGTCCTCCCAAGGCTATCTTGTGTTTCTAGCT
>LZPO01066638.1:31849-58302 GCA_001675575.1 Neotoma lepida
AAAAAAATCCAGGCAGGAAGAAATTGTTAACGTCCCTGAATCATCTCTTGTCTGCCCTCATTCTTGCTTCTAATATTTCTACCAAGCCAGCACAGAGAACCAGAAACTCCATCTATAAATGTTAATGTCTGTCCACTGAGAGATCCATCTTGAACCCTCTCTTAAGCCATTCTACCAGCCCCCATTGTGACGTTTTACAAATCTGTGTGGTAGTGAAAGACAAAAAAAGCAAGTAGCCCTAAACATCCCATCTCACTCCATCACATTCCTTAGGTTTGTGGTAGCATACCACTGTGGTTTGAATGTAAAATGTCCCCTATAAGCTCATGTGCTTGAACACTTGGTCTCCAGCTAGCAGCACTGTGTCAGAAGGGGAACCTTTAGGATATGGATCTTGAAGGAGGAAGCAGGTCACTAGGACTGGACCATGAGGTATTATAGCCTGGTGCCACTTCCTACCTGTTCTGTTTCCTGACTGTAGACACAATATGACCAGCTACTTCATGCTTCTGCCACCAGGCCTTCTCTACCATGATGGACTATGTCCCTTTGAACCCTAAGTCAAAATAACCCCTACCTCTCCATGCCAGAACTAGCATTTATTTTCAGCTTGANATTACCTGGAGTTATCTGGGAAGAGAGAACCTCAGCTGAAGAGTTGCCCCCATCTGAGGTCCTGTGGTCATGTCTGTCTGTGAGAAATTGTATAGGTTGATGATTGACAATATGGCATGGCCCAGCCCATTGTGAGTGACACCATCCCTGGGCTGCATAAGAAAGACAGTTGATGGGAGATGAAGAAATAGCTCTGTCCTTAACACTGGCTCCTTTCCCAGAAGATCTGGATTCAACTGCNGGCACCCACTCCAGTCACTGGGAATCTGATACCTTCTTTTGGTCTCCATAGGCACCAGGCATGCACACGTACACAAAAATACACACAAGGTTACAAAACAGCCATATACATAAAATGAATATTAAAAACCTTTTTTTTTTTTTAAAGAACACTTGTTGAGCATGAGGGAGACCAAGCCAGTAAGCAGTCTTTTCCCATGGTTCCTGCATCGGCTCCTGATTTGAACACCTGTCCTGACTTTCCTCAGTGATGGATATTGACCTGCAAGTGTAAACAGAAATAAGACCTTTCCTCCCCAAGTTGTTTTCGGTCATTGTGTTTGTCACAGCAACAGAAAAACAGACTATGAAACTGCCTGAAGTTGCTTCCTGTCAGGTATTTGATCACAGCAACAAGAAAAGTAACAGATATATACACCAACATTGAAAAACATAAGAACGGGTGTTTATCATCTTTTCCTATGACCCTATTGTGTGGCCACACAAGTGTGAGGCTGGGTGGACAGGGCTCTAACTGGGCCCCCTGAGAGCAGCATTAGCACACGAACTGTATCAAAAAGTGAGACAGGCATTTTTCAGATATGAGGACTCAGGAATATCTTTTTTCTGAAAGAGAATTCAGAGCACTTTGAGAGCTATAAATCCAGATGGTCACCACCTCATCTGATCAGGCACCAATAATCAGCCACTATGGCAAAGATGCTGACTGTTCACAGCCCCATGTTAACCAGAAAAGCAGCCTAAAACTCCAAAGAGAGAGAGAGAGACAGAGAGACAGAGACAGAGACAGAGACAGAGACAGAGAGAGAAGAGCTTTTGCAATTAAGAGTCTTCTGCCCATTTATAGAATCAAATTTTCCAGAAACACGGCTCAGTATAAACCACATCTCATGAACATTTCAACATTATAATGAACACAAGTGTCTCAATGAAGCAGAGAGCAGAGCAATTTGTACCAGCAGATGGTTCACCCTGGGATCAGAGCAATTATCTTCTTACTCTACACGCAGGGGTAGCCAAAGACTCAACAGTTGACTATTTAAAACAACTGAGCAACACAGTGAATTTCTGAAATATTGAAATTGGCAGAGTTTGCAAGGTTTCTGGANCATGTGGGTATGTGGCCACCAAGCACTTATCCATAGGACTTCCCTGAGGCATGTGGGGAGTCAGCAGATTCTTGGCTAGTATGCTACCTTAGGGTACCACACCACCATCTTTCTCACTGTTGCCTGGGAACACATCTTCCCTCCTCTACCTTACTCCTAGGTCATCCTGATCTCCAGACAGATAAAATATCTACAAAACAAATAATTGCCAAGTCACAATGCAAACTTCATATAGCATAGGAATGTGAACTTTCTGATTTATGACTACAGAATATGAAGTCAGCATATCTAAACCATGAATAATGCTGAATATATGTTTACTGGAGAAAAGATGGCTTAATGCAGAAAGCACCTGATGTGTAAACTTTTATCTAGGTAAAACTATTAGTGTGTGTCACCTGAGTTATGGATACTTCCATCAGTTCCATTGAATTGTGGTACAAATGTACAAAAGTTTGGTCATCTGCCTGGCTAAGGCAGAAGTAACTATAATATTAATATGGAATTAAATACATTATTTGGAACTGAAGAGATGGTTCAGTGGTTAAGAGCACATAATATTCTTTGAGAGGAAGAGATTTGGTTCCCAGCACCCACATAGGGTAGCTCACAACCATATGTAACTCCAGCTTCAGGGGAGCTGATGCCCTCTTCTGGCCTCCATAGGTACTGCACTAACACATGCCCACACATATACACTTAATTGAAAATAACAATAAAATCTTTTTTAAAATAATGTCAAACATGTGAATAGGTTTAGTCACCTTTGTATACCTATATATACAAAAGCATAAGTGAAATAAAACAATTCAACAAGAAATAGTTGATGCTAGAGGACCAGACATAGAGGAAAATTGCAAGGTCACAGTACATATTTGAGACTTGTAGGGAGACACTTACCTAGAACAGACATGCACAGAGATGTTTAGAAAATTATAACCTGAAAATAGCAAAGTCAACAAACAAAGAAGATGGCTTGTAATCAACCACCAAGGAACAGAGGCATAGAGGATGTTGCAGATGCCTGGATCACACAGAAGGGTCACAAAATAGAGATCAAAACTATTGTGTCACTTCTGGAGCATAAACAGCAGCCTTTTGCCTTCTCATGTTTAACTTTTATCTTATTAAGATACAAGACATGCACTGAGGAACAGGTGTGAGGTAATGGGCTGAGATGAGGAGGAAGAAGAAGGAAGAGCATTGCCCGGGCAACTCTGGTGGTTGTAATCAACTGATAAGCAGCCTATCTGTTGTAATGACAACANTAAATAAAGAAAATGACATCATCAACAATGGCAACACCTCTGCCAGAAAGGGCTTGCCATCCACTCNACCACCCAAGACACATCATTTAATAGATTAACTCAGAACAGAGAAGCACTCTCAGATGAATGCCANCTCTATATCCTTTTATCTAAGTAGTCATGGTTATGAAGAATTCACAGTGCAGCCAAATGCCAGTCATTTATCTTTTAGAACAAACATTTTTATTTTTATACATATCACGAGTTTCAAATATTCTTCACATTAAAATTCTAAGTATTTTTTTTTGCCATGCCAGGAAAAATAAATTCATTATGCCTTTTCATTATTTTTTTCTGTACAGCTAGAAATACATGGATCACTTTATAGCACAAAACTAGAAATCTTTAGTTTTGACCTTTCCTTTTTTCTAGTGTTAAATCCCATTATGTAAAGAACTTCTGTGCCTGTTCTCTTAACGCTCAAGTGTCTGGGTGCAATCCAAAGCATTGTCATCTTCCCTGATGCTTTTAGAAATGTCAGGTTCTAGGTGTTCTTGCCAGCTCAAAGCCCTCTTCCTCTTAATGATATTGGTTCAAAAACTACCACAGATGTGTAACGGGCTGGCTCATGAGCTCCAACACCTCCACCATTTCTTGGCAGCTTTGCCAATGCTCTCCTCTGAACCTCACTAGCTAGTGCTGAGCAATGCTGGGATTTGAAGTCTTTAATCCAGTACTTACTGATCAGTTTTCAACCACAATCCCACACAGTGAGTATTGAATAGAGAGAAACCTAGCACTCGGTATTATTTTATTTTCCATGAGCGTAACTTGTAGGTTATGGGATTTCCCCCTAATTAGTTAGAGCATTGTTTCTTTTCAAAGTATTATCCAACGGTATAATTTTTATGGTTGAGTTATAAAATTTTTGAAGTAAGATTTTAAAACAGGAAATGGCAAATTGTAGCTACAATTCAATACTCTGTCTTTAGTAAGGGCAAGTTCCTTCCCCCTAGAACCACTGCTATTTTCTTGCAATGACCCATAATCAATCAAGAGAGAAAACAACAATTAAAAAGAGGCTGTTAGTAAGTCACACTGTGGGAGGTAGTTATAAGAGAAGCATACTGTCCCCGGGAAGCTGTATTAAATCAGAACTCTGGCCTTAAAACAGTCCNTTTTGAGTCTTCCCTCTCTGAGGTCAACATGTGAGTTTCAGGACCATGGACAGCCCCACCCCTGGGAGAAGTCCCCATAGGGNAACACAGAATGCCAAGTTCTATGTGACAATCACATGTATTCAACTTCATTTGAGGTAGGCGTCTGGCTTGTTCTCACTGTTGGGATTTCAAAACTCACTGAAAATTGATATTGCCATGGCACTTGAAGTTGTCAAGTAAACCGAAGACAAATGTGTTTGTACGATAAATACTTTNAAAAAAAATCATGGTGTCACTCCATCTAATAATGGCATTATCTTTAAATCAGTGATTTTGTATTTTAGGATCAGAATGACAAAAACTATCAACATTTTATTTCTACCTTGTTCCCTTAAAAAGACTGAAGAGCTCAGACCAGCATCCTCTGCTCTTCCTTATAACTGGATTCATTTCTTTTACATAAACAATCTTGAATATTGTAGAGAGGTTTCCCAGAAAGNTCATACTAAACACTAAAAGTGGAAATAAAGGGGCAGGAGCCGAAANGTGCAAAGCAGTCTGGCAAGGAGATAAAGTATAGACTCTAAGATATGAAAGAACTTAGCACAGAATCATTAAGTAAATAAACAGAATAAAATCCTCAGGAAATTTACATTGACAGAGAGAAAGCTGTTGGNACAGATATGGATATTTGGAGAAAATTAGTGTTTTGATGTAAAATTGGAAAGCTTAATGGATACAAAGGACAGTTGGAAAACAATGATGTGTATACTTTCTGCCTTAAGATTTTATCTCCTGATATCCGCCAATAAAATGTGGACCCTAGTCATCCTCTGTTTCGGGAAGTGGATCACCATGGTTGTTGGATGGGGGCCTGGGGGAGGAGTGAATAAGTGACCATTGTGACCTGAAGAGAAGTCAGTCATTCAGAAGTCAGTCATTCTTGTCATAAAGACCTAGAAAGACATTCATTCAAATGTCCTNGCTCCACCATGTAAAGCTAAGCACCTGCTGCATCTCCTGCTTAACTAGGCATTGCCAGACAGTCAATGCACATTCGTTANATAAATGAACATTTCTGCCCTGAGCAAAGGAAGTTAGGGAGGTTTATTTATTTCCATTCCTTGAATACAGTCTACAGGAAGGAACTGAATGCAGACTCTGCAATATTTTTAACTATTAGAATATTTTTTTCAATGAAATTAAGAACTTAGCCTTAATTCTCTATAACTGTCAGAGAANGGCCTCCTGGTCCACATCCCTCTTCCTGCGTTAAGATAGCTCACTTCTAGAATGGCCCAGGCTGTTCTCACCTGCTTTTCTAAGTAATATTAACATCCAACATTTATTATTGAGCACCAATCTTGTCACTTTAGCCTTTATAAAGTTTTATTTATGTACTAAGGGCTATTATTATCCCCATTTTACTGGCAAACTGAGCCACAAAGAAGACAAATTAAATCTGCCCAGATCATGTAGCTTGTAAACTGAAAAGTGGGGCTTGAGAGCAGTTCTGACTGGCAGAATGTGGGCCAAAAAAGAAATCAGAAGCCAGTGTCTAATCTCTGAAAATAAAACCCTTGCTGGGCATTCGGGAGCCATGTGGTCACGTTTCTAATGCCAGTGTCTTTACATTTGTTTATGCGTTAAACCTAGGTGCCCTGGACACGTAGCATGGAACAGGTTTTCTTCCAGACAGCTGCACTTGCTGCGGCACTCTCCTTACACAGCAAAGGTGCAGAGCTAGCTGCCTGGTGCCATTGTTCAATTAAACAACTTCTATTTCCTCTGTGCATAATTTGTGGCTCCATTTATTTATTCATACACACTCACCCTACATGACCCAAGTCATCATTTTGCTGCCGTTCCCCCATGTGTGGAGCTGTGGCTTCCAGTACAGAGAGATCTACCTACCTACAGCCTTCTGAAATGAAAGCGTATGTACAAGGTCATAGATTGGCACTCAGTGTATCTGGATGTCTTTACACTTCCGACTCCTGCCTCTATCCCTCTTCTCCTAAGGTATGTTCACTCATTCTCTGCTTACTTTAAAGCTTCAGTTCTGCTTCAGAGATACGTCCTGATAGGCTGAGTCACTGGGCCTTTCCTCCATAAAGCACAGAAGATGGATAGTCACAATGCCTTCCTTCAGCTCTCATAAATCTAATAAATGGTTTCATCCCTATCGCCTCTCCTGGAATCCTTCACAGGGCTTTGGTTGGTTTCTATTACAGATAAGAAGGGGGATGTTTGCCAACCTAGATATTGATGAGAATGAAAGAGCTACACTAATAATTCTACATCCCTATGACTTTATTCTTATTGGTCAGCAAGCAGTGACTGGCATTCCCTAAGTGAAAAACAATGTGGCCAGAGCAATAATACAGAAGTGGGTATTGTCAGGTCACTTGGTGTCTAAGTTATGCTGGGCCAGCTAGTTCTTGGGGCTCCTGGGCTTTAAAATGAGCTCTGGCAACCATTGCAGGATGCTGTGGGCTGCTTCCTTCTCTGGTCAGAGGGGATTAGAAACCTTCTTGAATTTACCCAATTTCTTTGTGGAAAAAAAATACAGGCACAGTTTCATCAAAATGAACTTCCTACAAATAATCATGTTTCTAAAATTAGGAGACAATATGTTTCAGGAGAAGAAAGAAAACAAGAGATTCAGACCCTGAGCAAGAAATATTTTCTTTGCTTAACCCAAAATCTCACTTATTTTATATTTTGTTCAGCATATGTTTTGTAAAACCAATTTCCTTTACCACTCTCCCCCATTGGGACTCTTCACAAATGAAAAAAAGAAAAAGATTTTTCAGCTTGTAAGACTGGGTAGGTTATTTTAGCTATGAAAGCTTTTGCTTTTTTTCCTTTCTGTTTTTAACTAAAGGCAATTGAGAGAAAATGAAAGAAAAAGGAAGGAAGGAAGGAAGGAAGGAAGGAAGGAAGGAAGGAAGGAAGGAAGGAAGAAAGAAAGAAAAAAAGAAAGAAAGAAAGAAAGAAAGAAAGAAAGAAAGAAAGAAAGAAAAGCATTTGTAATCTACTCCAATTAGTTTTTAGTTAGATTCTCACTATTTACTAAGTGAATCAATACTAGAAGATGGACCCTAGCCATAAGTCTAACCAGACTCTCTTTGGTAACCTGGGGGCTCTGCTGGTATTGTTTTTGGTCACTGTCTCTGAGATTTCCAAAGCTCCTGAGAAGATTATGTCCCTTGTGTTTCATAATCTTAAAGTAAACTTTGCCAGGCCAACCTCTACACAGCACACCACAACTGGGGTCAATATCTCTGATACAGGAATACTGGGGTGTCTTTGAGAATGATGGAGTCTTTCTTACCTTGAGTCCCTGATGACTCAAAGGCCACCAAAGCTACCTGTAGTTGGCATTTTCTTTGGGCCACCAATCAGCTCCCAAATGAAGACACAGAGACTAATTATGAATGCTCAGCCTTAGGCTTGTCCCACTAGCTCTTTTAACTCAATTTAACCTGTTTCTATTTATCTATGTTTTGCCTCAGGGCTTTTTACCTTTCTTTCATTCTGTATGTTCTACTTTTCTGATTCCTCCATGTCTGGCTGGCTGGACCCTGGTGTCTCTCTGCTATCTCCTTCTCCCCTGAGCNGAAATTCCTCCTCCTACTTACTCTCCCTGCCCAGAAGTTCTGCCTATACCTCCTTCCTTGCTATTGGCTATTCAGCTTTTCATTAGACCAATCAGGTGCCATAGGCAGGCAAGGTAGCAATAGCAATACATCTTTACGTAGTCAAACAAACATTCTGCAACACAAATGCAACACATCTTCGGATAGTCAAACAAATATTCTCCAACAGCTACTCCAAACCAGTGGCTTTTGTTGAAAATTAACAGAACCACAGAGGATAAGTTTTAAGGAGAAGTTTATTGTAAATTCATAAGTAGGAGATTGTGAAGAAGAAAGAGAGCCATATTGTTCGGATTAGGCATGGAGGTCAGTCATATTTTTGACAAAAAGCCACATGGTAGAGAGGGGACCTTCAAAGAAAGAAAGAGTGATAATGCCCAAAGTATAAGATAAAGCATACTTAGGTCAGCATTTTAAAAAGAAAAAAAAAAGAAAATCTATATTTCTCTGAGTCAGTACTCAGAAAGGTGAACAGATTTGGAAAACCTTCATGGTGCCATATAGATTGCACTAGATGAGGAGGAGTCTGAGTAGCAAAACTGCATCATCTCAGTATAGGAACAATTATTCTTCCCATCTCTTCAACATGGCTTAAGGAAAATCTACCTTCCTGGGGGGTGGTTCCTTGGCTAGGTGACTGGCTAACTCAGCTGTATTAATTTTTAGGGGAGGACAGAATAGCAAGTCTCCCCCCAGAGGTAGATTCCATTCCTTTAACAANAGGACAACAGCTTTCTTGTAATGGGTCTTCAATGCTACTGTAACAATTCTAAAGTATCAGTTCATGTAAGTACATCTAGCTTGCATTTTATCTTGTGGCTCCTCTGTGACAACAGTAAGGCCTCCTAACTGTGCAGGAGTTGCTTGGTCTGAGTCACAGGGTCCCAAAGGACATTCACTAGGTCTGAGAATAGAGGCTGATTTCAGAGGGAAAGACACCCAAAGCCTAGAGAAGCAAGGAAGCCAGTTACATCCTGCTTCTGCCTCACTTAGAGGAAGAGAAAAACAACCAAACAAGCAAATAATAAAACACACTGTAAACCTGTTCAGTCTTAGCCTGCCCTCCTGGGGGCTTCACCTTTATAATGAGCTAGACTAGAGGAGGAGACTGCATTCTGCTCCATATGAATTATTATTATAACAAGCATCCAGGCTGCTCATCAAAGATCCCAGAACTGGGGCAGTAGTGAATGGAGAGGGGATGGAGATGGGGGGAAGAAATTTCCATACAGAGATAAGTGTGGACGCTCATTAGAGAACAGGCCTTCACTTCAAAAAGACATGAACTCGGCACAGG
This sequence comes from Neotoma lepida, assembly GCA_001675575.1. Lineage (NCBI taxonomy): Eukaryota > Metazoa > Chordata > Mammalia > Rodentia > Cricetidae > Neotoma > Neotoma lepida. Next base: position 41,180 of record LZPO01066638.1, read on the forward strand.
TCTCCTGCCTGTTAAATATGTACAGAGTGTGCTTGTTTGATGATGAGAGTTGGAGTTTGGCTATTTGAATGGAAATGAATTTTAATAAGCATTTGAGTCAGGAGAAGCTGCAGCCCTCATCTGCCCCTGGATCACCAGGCACCTTCCTCACCATCATCACCTCTGAGGAGAGAATGTAGAGTCCTCATCATGAGTGCAGAATGCCTGCTCTCCCCAGTCTTTGTGGATGTTCATTAACCTTGCAAGTTCCTTTGCTAGCATCGGAGCACAGCCCTCTCTGGGAAATTTCCATATTCCTTAAGAAAAGCNGGGTATGGAGTTAGCATTGGGGGTCCTGCTGACAAAAAGCAGTGGGGAAAAGCTCCTAGGGCAGCAAATGCAGAGACCGTCATGGCGAGAACTTTCATTACAACATTTAAACATGAACAAAATTGGGTACTCACCTTGCACTTTTATAAAATTAAGTATAATGTGGTTTTTTATTACATGTTTTTCATCCTGACAGAAAGACAAAGCAATTGTTCTTGTTTTGTAAATCTCAGTCCCCACTTCCAGTCCAAAATAAGAGCCACAACAAATACCCTTGGGTTATTTATCTCTTCTTGGCATTTAAGCAGACCTAGAGCTCAGAAACATTCCAGCAACCTTAACAGATCATGAATCTATCATACCACCAGGAACAAAACCACTTAAACCTGGGTGGGTAAGGTGACAGGATAATTCTGAAATGCTTTCCAAGAAGAATGGCTAGGAATTGGCAGGATGCCTCATGCAAAACATGGATGAGCTGGTAGCTGTTTTTCCCAGCCTCTGTACTAACTCATACAGTTAGTTTTCTGTTTTTCTTGCTGTATTATTTAATGATGCAGACTCTAAGTCAGAAAGGTGAGTGACCCTAAGTTAGTCCAACCTCGTTAAACCTGATCCTGAGGATGCTCCTGCCCCACTCTTGTGACAGCCCTTTACTTCCATGTCATCTTACTGGCATCTCTAATTAAAGAGTCAGGAAGACTCTTCCATGTACTTACAGAAAAGTACATTATATTTGTATCATGTTTGGGACAGAAAACAAATACTGCCTAAGGATAGGGTTTGTAAAATCATTACTATCTAAGAACAAATATTGTCACCCACACCACCTCTCTGCAACTGCATGTCAGGTATTTTGGGTGAATGTCACTAACTCAGCTCTCAACAAAGCACTATAGAGAAAAGAAATCAAGCATATTCTAGAAGCTTCTCCTTGTCCAAATTCTCAAATAATGCATTCTTTTATATCCTTTCTTTTAAACCTGTGTGTGTGTGTGTGTGTGTGTGTGTGTGTGCGCGCACGCGCGCGCATGTGTACATATGGGGGATATGTGCATATGTATATGTGTTTTCAGGCATAGGCATGTCACAGAGCTTTGATGAAGGTCAGAGGACAACTCTGAGCTCTACCCTCCCCTTCTATCATTTTTGCAGTTGGGTCCTTTACAGTTCACTGCTGGGTAACCCAGACCAGTTGACCCAGGAGCTTCTGGGGCTTCTCCTGTCTCCCTCTCCCATCCTGCCACTAGAGGATTGGGGTTACAGGTATTGGCTTTCTTGTGGGTTCTGAGGATCCCAACTAAAATCCTGACACTTGTGCAGCAAGTGCTTTACCCATTGAGCGGGCTCCCAGCCCTCAAATAGTGCATTTTTAAAGGCATTTGCAAGTGAATCCCTGTGCCAGCTATACCTTTTGATTAAAGTTTGTTTCATGAGGGTTGAAGTTCTCTCATGCAGTCCCCCATATGCTTTATGCTTTCACTAATTTCAATTAAGTATATCCTGAAGCAGGAGATGCAAACACATGGATGTGTCCCCCAAATCTATAGCCAGACCCTGCATAATTTAATGTCTGTGCTACTTTAGTCAGAAGGGTGTGCTGGGAGCTCTCTTCTCCCCCTAATTTAAGAAGTTTAATTAAGTTGTTTCTCTCACTTTCTTTTTCTTTTGAGCGACTCTTACCCTGGTCCCGTGGGTCCTAGAAGTGGGTAGGGAGGAATAAATACCTAGGAGCTGAGGTTGGGAAGGGGTCCCAGTCACTTTCTCCCCATTACAGCCCCACCAGGCCATTCCAGCTGACAACCTAACAAGGTGATAATGGGCCCAGTTCACAGCAGGTTGTTTCAAATAGGTTGAAGAGGTTCATTTGCATTCAAATCTTCCCTCTCTGGCTGGCTTTTGTTTGGCCCCTTGATTTCTACTCCCAAGACACCCTTCGGTTGACTTGGAGTGGAACAAAATCACATTGCTTCAGCATTTGAATTGCAGGCTTGGGTTTTAAATGTGTCCCATTATTTCATCAAGTTGTGGTGGGGGAGGAGTGAAAGGAAAGAAAGAAGAGCAAAGAGATTCTGAAATGAAAGGAAGAGATGACAGACGGGTGCAAATGTCCCTTTTAAGTGCAGAGGAGCAGCTGATGCCAGGCCCTGAAATTAAATTAATGCATCTGAGGCTGGATGTGTTTGTTCTTCAGCCTCTTACTCCTGCTGGGAGATCTCAGGTTCCTTTCATAAAGCTAAGGATAGCTCGCTGCAGCAGAGGAAAGTCCTGTGCACACAGTAGGTAATGGGGAGAAACACTCAGCCCTCCACCTCCCTGTGTCCTCTCATCCTGGAAGGACATGGCCTCCATGGAAACACAAGACCCTAAAGTCAAACAGAAGGGGCAGGAAATGAGTGAAAGTAGCTCACCAGTGGCCAGAGGTCTAATCCAGTTGTCTCCTGCACCTAGGATGGCCTAAGTCATAGACAAGCCACAGTGACTGGGAAGCATTGGTACTCAGAGCCAGTTAGGCAAAGGTTCTAAAATAAACGTTTAAAGCAGAAGTTAATGCCTTGAAATTTCAATAGATCCAGGAATTGCCACATCTCACTGGTAGTGATGGGATCTAAGGGTGGTCCCCAAATACCTCAAACAATCTGTGGGTGACTACGGTAGATTGAAGGTCTGTGTCTCCTCCAGATCCTGATGTTGAAATAATGACCCCCAATATAATGGCACAGGAGATTAGGTCACAAGGGTTCAGCCCTCTTAAATAGGATTAGCATCCTCAGGAAAGAGCCACCAATAGGTCATACACCCTTCTTCTGCCAGGAGAGACAAACAGTGCCACTCAGTAGAGGGGCCTAAAAGCAACCAACCTAGCCACCCTGGTCTTGGACTTCAGCCTCCAGAACCCTTAGAAATGTCTGCCTGGTATGCTTAAGGCGCCTAGGGTGCTGCTTTGTTAGAACAGCCAAACCAAATAAGACAGAAGTAGGGGAGGGGTACAAAAGAGGATTAAGATATTACTCACTGTCAGCTTGAATCTATTGAAGAAGAGGAAAGAAAACCATTTAAACACATTATCATCTTCACGATTCCTTATCTAGGTAAAAGGTATTGAAATCTCTTCCGCTATTTTACTGCACTTCTCTCAGTTCACACACTTCAAATGAGGAAAGAGTCATGACCCTTCCCCCACAGACCCCTGATTATTAGTGGGTAGATGAGTTGTTTAATGGTTTTAGGTTTTAGGGGTCTTCCTTGGGTTTAATGTTTTTTTTTTTTTATTTATTTGGGAGGAATATTAAGCCCTCTCCAGGTATTGTCTGTCCGTTCCAGGCACAGTAACTTAGGAAGAAGCTGGGTGATAACTTCTGTTCCATTCTGTCGTCTGCTTTGATTTGCACACAATGTGGTCTTTCTTCAGGCAATTTTCAAGTTGTCTTTTTGGATTCCTTACACTAGAAATGTGCACACAACAAAGATGAAGGATGCTTAATGTGTAGGGAAGGAAAATGAGAGAAAAAGAAAGAATGTGGGCATGCTGGTCTCCTGCAAATTTCCTAGTGTGACACCATCTTGTGAATCCTCCATCAATTTCCATGTGTTTCACGTTACCCCAGCCAGCCCAACTGCCCTTTGTGTTTTGTCCATGATATCATCAGCACACTGCCTGATTTTTCCCTTGAGAGCTGCTTAGCCAGCCAGTCCATATGCCATTCCCCCTTCTCAGCCAACAGCTTCACTCTCTAACACATTGCTAAAGTGGTTCTTGGAACTGTCTCCAATGCACTNGGTTCAATGGAGTTACCTGAAGCAAGGCACACTACCCATTTGTGCCAGAAAGATGTTCCCATTGTTTTCTGTCAATCTTTCTCTCTGCAAAGGAATTGGACAGGAAAGCTTGTCTTATCCCATTGCTGCCACTGTCCTATAACAAGAGTCCCCAGGGTGTTTCTCATGGAAGAAAAATCAAGCCCAGGCTAGATAAGCAAAATTGCCTTTCTCAGTGCTAAATGACTGTAACACTGGGCTGTAGGTAAGAGTTCCTTCTGCTTTCTCCTCCCTCTGCACAGTCCATTCTTTCTCTAGCAACCCCAGTGTGGTGGTTAATTTAGATCTCAACTGGATGGGTTAAAGGGTACCCAGAAACCTGGGGAGCATTATTTCTGGTGTGTCCCAGGCATTTCTGGAAGAACTTTGTGATCATCAGTAGACTGAGTAAGAAATATCTTTTCATATCCAAACTGGACAGCACCATTCAGTCAGCCAATGGCCTGAAGAGAATGAGACGAGTTCCAACTTCGTTCTGGAGCTGAGACACTCTTCTCTTGCAATGGGACATTACAATCTCAGGGCCTGCCCAGCAGCACCTTCTCCCAAATTCTCAGGCTTTGCCCTTGAGCTGAGGTTCTCTAGACTTCACACACACTCCACAGACTTCAAATTGGAGGCTTTGGGGCCTCGTATTTACATGGTCCAATTAATATGATCAGTCCTCTCTCATCTATCTGCTGGTCTGTCACCTCTCACCCCTGCTATAGGCCTCTTTCTCTATGGAATTCTTCCAAATANACTCAGTCCTTGTCATTGTCCTTTCAGGTGCCCATAAGCATCCCTTATCTCTTCTGCTATCTCTTGCCTTTTCTTTTCCTCCATGAAATGTCTATTCGATGTCCATTTTCCTAATTAAGATAAAATCATATAACAAGAGTTCATCTTCTATGTATCAGATGCATGTGTGTAGATTTTATTATTATTATTATCAGTAGTAGTAGTAGTAGTAGCAGGAGTAAAGAAGTCTGAAATGGAGACTGAGATTCTGTTCTGATTGTTTTTGTTTATGTTGCTATAAAGGAAGACCTGAAGCTAGGTGCTTCACAAAAAAATAAGTTNGTTCAACTCACAGTTCTGAAGGTGAGAGGCTCTAGGCATAGGCATCATGAGGTGAGGCAGGAGTGTGAGAAAGACAGAGGCTACAATGAGAGAGGAGTACAATCAAGAGGAAGAGAAGCTACATTGTGAGAGAAGAAGCATGAACGTGAGGTGGGACCAGCTCACCATCTACTCCTGTGAGACTCAAACTTCCTGAGACCAGCATTCATCTCCTCACAAGGGAATACATAATCCAATTTACCTCCCAACTCTTAAAAGTCCCTACCACCTTTCAGCACTGTTACAGTGGGGCCAAGCTTGTGGGGCATGAACCTTGACAGGACAAACCACATCTGAACCTGATACCTGAGCCTTAACACCCAATCTGTCTTGGGAAGTGGTTGGTCTGAGAGTGTTCATGCATGTGCCTGTACATGCGTATATGCCTGTCTCTTATACACATCTAGATGTGTATAAGAGACAGGTATGTGTATGTGTGTGTGTGTGTGCAGGCCAGAGGTTGACATTGGGTGTCTTCCTTTGTCCCCTCCTACCTCATTTTTTAAGATAGGATCTCTCACTGAACCCGGAGCTCATTGAATTGGCTAGACTGGCTGGTCAGGGAGAATGCTCCCTTGCCTGTCTATTGACATGTGTACTGGGAATCCAAACTCAGCTCCTCATGCTCATGTGGCAAGCATTTTACCAACAGCCATTTTCTTAGCCCCACCTGATCTGTCTTATGTTCTATTAGACAAAGGTTCTATAGTGCAAGGATGGAACTTGGAATGAGCAAAAGAGAGGGTGGGGAAATTTCCAGATAATTCTGGTAAGAAATTAAAGAGGAGACAGGATTGACTCAAGACATAATATGTTAGATTATTCAGATCCTTAGAGAAAGGCCTGCTTCATGGTTCCCTTTTAAATTGTTTGTCTTTTATTCAATCTCTATCTCTAAAGCCAGGTGCAATGGCACATTCCTATAATCTCACCACTCAGGAGATGGAGGTAAGTGGATTACCAAGTGTTCAAAGCTAGCTTGGGCTACATGGTAAGTTCCAAGCCATCCTGGACTATAGAGTAAAAATCTCAAAAAAAAAAAAATCTGTATTGCTAGTTGATTTATTTATTCCACACATATTAATTAGACCTTTGCCATGGTCTGTGGGCAGCACAAGTCATTGAGGAATAATACAGTCAGGGTTGACATCATTCTTACAAATGCAGAGCTGAGAAAATCCATTAAAAGCCACATAATGGAATAATAATGATTGCTTTCGATCTAGCATTTCAGATACATACAGAGAGACAGCAGATTAAGTATCTTAAAGAAAACTGCTGCTCACTGACTTCAGTTGCTGTTTTTCATTCCAAATCAATCTGAACAACCACGAGGAAGAATTTCATCACCTGTGTGCAGTGAAGCCCTAGTGTTTGTGTAGCATGGCTGTCACTTTGGGGCCTCACCTCACCATCTTCCAGAACCCAGGACTAAAGAAGACACATCCAAATGGGCAGCATTTATTTTAGAAATCNCTGTGCATGTATGAATTGGATCATTTTAAGGCACAGGATGGATACCTACTATGTACCATACAATGCTCAGTCCTGGGATACAGAGACCAAGGGATAAGGTCACTGCATCCACACATCCACATGGCTCAGATGGAGGCATTTTAAGCTGAACAGACCCTGTGAGTGAAGTAGTGACTTTACACCTAAAACAGTCTGGGATTGGGGAGATGGCTCATCAGTAAGGTGCTTGCAGCACAATCATGAGGATTGTGTTCAAGTCCCCTGCAGACACATCAACTCAGCTGTGGCAGCATGCACCTGTAATCCCAGGGCTGAAGAAGCAGACAGGGGATCTCTGGAGAGAGCAGCAAGCTCCAGGTCCAGCAACAAACCCTGTCTCAAAAAATAAGATAGACAGCAATAGAGGAAGACACCAGAAAGTGATACCTGGTCCCCACACATGTGCACAGATGAGTACCTACACACACACACACACACACACACACACACACACACACACACCAAGTAAAGTTGACACCTTTGCTATCCCAAGGTTTCTATCCCAGCAGTAACAGGAGCCAATAGTTAAGAAGTTCTCAAGAGTATCTCTGTGATTTTGTGCCATGACCAGAGAGTGTATCTGTTTCAGTTATAAAGTTAACTCACCATACAAAAGCCAGTTTAACATGGTATATTAATGGAATACAAGAAATATACCACATGATCATCATAATAGTTACAAACATAATTTGANAAAGTTCAATACCTTTCACACTGAGAAAATGAAACCACTTGGCAAACACTAGAAAAGAATTTTCTCAACTTGATGAGGAACATCCAAGTAAAACACATGAACATTATTAAACTTAATGGTAAAAGACTAGACACTTTACCCCTGATACCAGGAATAAGGAAGGTAAGGAAACCCACTCTTGTCACTTCTACTCAATACCATACTAGAGTTTATAGCCAGAGCAATTAGACAAGAAAAAGTAATAAAAGTTACACACATAAAGGAAGGAGTAAATNATCTTTTTTAAAAATATTAAGGGATACATACAGTATCTGTAGACAGTTTCAGCAATTTTGTAACTGGGTCCCTTTGAAATTCTCCCCTACCTCTTCAGACTCCATAAGAGGAAAGGGGAACCACCTGGGGATGACACAGGTCATGACTGTCCCATTCTATCTGTCAGCCATGGACTTCCTGAACACTGTCCTTCTGAACTCCACTTTCTTCTCTTATTAAAGCTGTCTGTGCCATGAACCCCGAGACAGGGATGTATCTTCTCAACTCCTTCAGTGCTGACTTTGGATAAACCTGTTCCTTTTTAACCTCTTCTGGTAGATAGAAGATAATTAATGTAATTAATGTAAGATCTAACACAAATAGTGAACAATTCAAATATGAAATCAAGAAAACAATCCCATTGACGATAGCATCAAAAGAATAAGATATGAAGGAATAAATTAACAAAAGACATAAAAGATTTGTAAATTAGAAACAGAAACACATTATTGAAAGAAATTAAGATAGACCNAAACAAATGGAAAAACAGCCTGTATTCATGGACTAGACACTTGCCATTGTCAGCATGACAGTATATCCCAATTAATTTACAGATTCAATACTATCTCTATCCAAGCCTCCCATTTATCCCTCTTTTTTTCAAAAATTAACATATCGGTTATAAAAATTGCAAGAAATTCAGAATAGGCAAGATGATTTTGAAAAAGAAAAACAAAAGGTCTTGTACTTTTTAATTTCACAACTACAAACAAACTCACAAAATAAAGTGAAGCTACAAAAATTAAGATAGTATGACATTAATATAACAAAAAAATGTGTGAATCAATGGAATGAAATTTAGAGTTCAGGACTATAGCCTTAAATTTATGGCAAACTGATTTAACAAGGAAGCCAAGAAATAATTCAACAAAAGGAAAACAGTGTTTTCAACAAATGGTCCCAAAACCAATATCTGCATAGTCACATACACAAGCATGAAGTAAGACCCCCACCTCACACCACATCCAAAACTTATCTGAAGTGGGTTAAAACCTCAGTCAGTGTCAAAGCTAAAATTATTGAAGAGCAATGTAGGCATAAACCAATGATTTCTTAAATATCTAAACAAAAGGAAAAATGCAAACGCTAAAACAAATGGAAAAAACATACAAGAACAATTAAATTGAAATGCTGAAATTGTGTGTTTTGACGAATACTATCAAGAAAGTGGAAAAACAGCCCGGAGAATGAGAGAAAATGTTGACATTGTTTGACAAGAAGCTTATGTCAGAATACATGAAGAACTCTCAAAACTCAAAACAAAGGTAAATAATTCCACTTTAAAATGGACAATGGCTTGAACAGACATCTCTCTAAAAAGATATACAAATAGACAATAAACATGAAACCCTGCCCGATATCATTTATGTTTAGGGAAATAAAACTACAGTGAAATTCCCCAANATTCCATAAGGACAATTATAAATAATAATGATAATAATAATGATGTGCTATTAAATCATGTGAGCATTTTAGAAAACAGACCAGTAGTTATTGAATTAAACAGTTACCATATGATTCAGAATATATGTAAGAGAACTGAAACTACAGACACACTCATACATGAATGCTTATAATAGTGCAAGTAAGCCCTCTACAAGTTCAATATACAAAAATTCAAAAAAAAAAGCAAAAAACACTGATCAAAAATACTTGGGAAAAAATGTCTAGAATGCAAAACTTGAATTTTCCATGTAGGTACAACAAGGAACTCATATGAATGAACTGATATATATTCATACCCTGCCTTAGCTTCCTGCCCTATGACCTCCTGACACAGGTCCTTATTTTCCTTAGCTATGTTGTGTGACTGTGATCAGCCTTGAGTCTCATTCCTGCACTACTGACGAAGGTTATGTGTGCACTGAATAAGTACAGACTNCTTTTGTAAATAGTGCTAGCTACTGATACTGCATTTACATTATACTAGACAATGTATATAATATAGAGATGGCTTAAGGTACATGGAGGACATATGTGGTTTATATGCTAGTGTCATTTTATTTAAGGGACTCAGCATCTTGGGGGGTTGGGACTCCTGGGTGGGGAACTATCCCCTTTGGATCTGGAGAGATGACTCTGGTCACAATATGTGAAAAGAGATGTTCCAAGGTTTACTAATGAATGAGTGAACAGAACATGGTAAATCCCTACAATGAATCTCAATTCACTCTGACAAGGAAGTGAATACTGATAGTGGCCACATCTTGAATGATGTTATGTAGCAAAGAATTTAACTCTACCTAAAGAAAGTTTTGCTGTTGGGTCCTGGTAGACAACATTTAGACCCTTTTAATATCCTAAAGATGGAGCTTTGGTCAGCCATATGCTAACAGAATTTAAAGTAAAGACTTTGGGTCATATGGCTACTACTGACCTCCAAAGAGACTGGAAACTAACCAGGTTTATACAATCAAGTTTCCATGACAACATAAGCATCAAAGCGCTTGGCACTTTTTCTGGTTAGCTGTGCCTTGTGGGTACCAGTGCATATTGATAATATGATAATAATAACAAGCTATAACCATGAGCATAATGTATATCAGTGAGACTTATAAGTACTTCTAATGAATTCTCAAATTTGATCATCTTGAGAATGATCCACACCAAACTTGTATTGGAAGCAAAGGCTGTCTCATAGACTGTCCTCTCTAATGTCTCATCTTGGAAGTATGCTTGCTGGAGGAAGCCAGATACACACAATACTCAATTTATATGGAAATATAGAGAATAGGCAAATAGACACAGAAAGTTACTAGTTACTGCCAGGACCTGAGGGGAGAGGGAACAGACAGTAGCTGCCAGAAGCTATGGCTTTGCCTCTGGAGCACTGAACACACTGTAGACATAAGGGTGAAAGAGGCACAACTTTATTAATATACTAAAGGCCACTTTGGCACTCAAAAGATTCCCCTTGACCAGACTGAGATGAGGAAAGAGGGTACTGATGGGAATTGGTAAATGAGTTACCCCCAAAACATTCTAGATCATTACATCCAACCAGGGTGACACGCTCCTCTCTGCTCTGTGTGAGATGCTGCAGCCAGTAGAGACAGGGAGCAGAAGCAGGAAGCATTGGCCTGCAGCCCTCAGCTGTGCTCCCTCTCACCTACATACTCTGGACAGACAGGAAAACTGTCAATTTTTCCATAAAATATCTAGTCAATCACACACACACACACACACACTTCTGCCGTCTCATTAAAATGCCACTTCTGAGTCATTTAGAAAGGGTCAGGTCAGATGTTGGTTCTGAAACCTTTAACAGCTGCTATAATTGCCTGGAAGAATAGTGAGTGATGACTGGTGTAGTTTAATCTTGGAGTTTCTGCTTGGTTGTTAACATGGCACTGAGAACACAAGTTCAAGAACACCAGAATGAGGAGAGGACCCATCTCAGCCATCTCTGGATGGTCACCTCTTCCCTGAACTACCATATTCCAGCCTAAATTCTGGGATCTGTTGCCTTTCTGCCACTCACAAATCACAGGGTCTCCTGAGTTACTAGGCATTTTTACATTTCCATCAATGGTAATGCCATCACCTCCCCAGCTCTGCAATGGATAATCTTGATAAGACTCATCTGTGAATAATTATTGTAGAGTGAGGCAGGTTAAGGCCAGGAATGAGCAGAGGGTGTTCAGGGACACCTGCAAAGGCAGCCAGTTGAGTTTAGGATTAGGAGGTCAGGAAGTTGTCCTCAACTTAGGTAATATCAGAGTTCTGAGGACAGGTCATTAATGGAGTAGCTCCAGAGAACACAAGTAGCCCAGAGCTGCTGTGCACATCTGTCATCCTATCACTCCAGAGAACCAGATAAAACCCAAAGGCTTGTAACAAAAGGCACAGTAGGAAGGACTGCAAGAGAGAAGAAAGGTCCTATAAGCATTTCAGGGTGAGAAAAGATACTTGCATTTTGATGAAGACTTAATGCAAGAAAACTCATGGGTCTTCAAATGGATAGGATTTCAACAAGTAAAAGAAGGGGAGCAAGAGGGAGAGATTCAAAGAATGTTCCAGATGAATGGAGTAGCATCAGCCAAGGTAGAAGGAAACAAAGATATTGATAGTTGGATGCCAAGGTTTGTTTCGGTCGCACTGACACAAGGGAAGTGCACATTTGAGGCACCAGGGATGACTCAGGGGAGAAGCAANTGTGTGAAAGCCCGAGGCTGACCTGGAGGAAGGCAGAGGCTAACTGCTTCTAAATAAGAACTGCCAAGGAATCATTTTTGATACTGGCAATGTCTTTAGAGTCTTGATCAGGTTCCAACATTCAAGTGGGGAATAACAGCATGCCCTGGGAGGTGATGAATCCAAATCAGTACAGCACTGAGCTCAGCTGAGTAGATGCAAAATTGATTATCTCTTCTTTCTACCCCACTCACAAACTGCATTGTTCTGAATCTGGCGGTCAGTTTCCTGCTGAATGGCCTGGGGTCCTCTCAGGACTCTGTTGGTAGTGGATCTGTGAGTCTCTTTGTCCTCCCCAGGATCCAGTAAAAGGCAGTTATTCTGTATCCAGTAAAGGCACTGTGAGCTGGGTCTAGAAACTGGCCCAGTTGGAGGCCAGAGGCTCTGCACCACTGGCTATTTNAGCGTGAGAAACTCACAGCTCCACAGCTTAATCCCAGCTGGCCTGGCCCTGCATGCCAGAGGCTGCTTGGCAGAGCCCCCTCCCCCCTCCCTTAATCTCTCTCTCCAGAGACTCATTTAGGCTGACCAGCCATGTACTTGGCATTCAGGCAGCATGCTTCCCCCTTTCTGCCTCCACTTTGTGGAGCCTGAAGGGTAATTTGGAGGTGTGCAGCCCTTTATATCCTTCCTCCCCCTTCGGCTGCCAAGGCTGGGAGTCTTTTCTTGCTNGTAAGGACTTTCTAGCTGCTTCATCAGAGCCATTGTTGAGAGGAGTCTTCACATGCACAACTGACACCTGATGACTTTCCTTCTCTGCGGATGGACGAATCAGTGCTAAGAGAAGTCTCATTACAGCTTGCGCGCACTCAGCCCCATGGAAGAGCGAAGTCAGGAAAAGAACAATCCAGGCTTACTGCTCACTTTTGAAAAACCGTGGCTGTGAAAATGCCCTCATTCTCCATAATGGGATTAGAGGAAGCCAACCCTCAGTGCTTCCTACCCTCCCATCTCCTAGCAAAGTCCTTTACACACATGTAGGTCATCACACTCCTTCAGCCCTCTCTCATCTTCTCTCATCTAACTAGGGCTGTTTCACCTCCTCAGCAATCAGGATGCACCCAGCTCCACCCCCAGCACCTTATGTCTTCAATGAAAGAACACTCCTGCTCCCACTCCTCCCCCCACTGTCCTTCCCTTTCCCTCAGTTTGCATACCTGCTGGCCTACTCCTATCAGCTCCTGAGCACCTAGCTGAGGCTCAGTCAGGATTGATGCCCCATCAGCACCTGGGCACTGTTCTGGCCCGGGGAAGGGAGGTGGTTGATGCTTCCATCAGCACCTGGGCACTGTGCTTGGCTCACTTGGGGGTGATGCTCCAGTTAGCACCCAGGGTACTGTGCTGGGGCTCAGTGTTTGGGGGGCATGACCCCTCTACTCCAGGCTGTTCTTCTTTACTGTTCCTATGTATCAGGGATCCAACAAAGCCCTTTCATTGTGAATGACCAAATCTTGCTGAAGTTTATGTCCTTCACCATGTAGCTGGTAACCACCCCACCAGGTCTGCTGTGACATGTCCAGATAGTAAGGGTAAACATTCCTTTACAGCTACTGAGAAATATTTAATTCTAGATATTCCTAACCCAACTCATTGCAAATGGCAGCACTATATAAACCTTCATGAATTTGTTTATTTCTCTGTGTTTGGCTACTTCTTGGAACAGAGGAAGTAAAAACTGTTTGAGGTCAGAGTGAGCATACACTCATCTGTAAGAGAAAACAACAAAACGATAGAGAAAAGTAGAGGTACGCAGGTGCAGGGGGTGACTTAGTGTTAACTATGTTAACTGCTGGAAGAGGACCAAGCTCTGCTGGTCTCTCTGGTCTTGGCCTCTAAGGGAGAGCATTTGAATGACAAGTCCACCCTTCGCCAGCTCCACATTCTTCCCAGAAGAGCCACCCCCTCAGCCGCGTTGAAACACCTTAAACCATGTTAAAGGTGCTGTTCTCTGTCCACAAGCAAGAAGAGCTACCATGCCCCCCCTTTGGTGCTCCTGTTACCCTAAAGAAAGAAGTATCATTGACTCCTGAGTGCTTGTGCCAGGGAGAGGGTGCCATGTACCTGAGGCCTGCCATCTTCCCTGGGGTAGCCCATTCTCAGTCTGTCATCTTCCTTCTCAGTGCTGAACTTGTTGGTGGCCTCTCTGTTGGATGTTCTCCTCTATTTTCATTCCCAGCTACATTTCAGGGTCCAGTTGCTGAGTGATAATTTCTTGGGTCCTATTAAAGACTAGTGGGAAAAGGTAGTGGACCATTAAGAGAAGGGACCTCCCAACCACATGGGTCATTTCGCAGGAGGTTCACTGACAGGTCCACTGTGGCTCACAGGGAGTTGGTTGTACTTCTATCTGCCCTGACTGACAAAATACCTAAGAAAACTTCTCCCAGGAGCAGGAATGTATTTTGGCTCATGCTTTAAGGGGTCTCAGTCCACCATGAAGGGTGTGATAGAGTATACCACATCATCCCAGCCAGGAGACTGCTTGCACTAGGGGCTTTCTCCTTTTTACCCTTTTAACATGCTTGGGCTCCCAGCCTATGGCATGGTGCTACCTTTATTCAAGGATGGTCTGGTCCTCCCCTTAGTTAATCCTTTCTAGAAGCCCAGGAGCCTGCTTTACTATCTCACAGATGCTTCTCACTCCAAGCAAGTTGACAAGACTGACTGTAACAGGAGCAAGCCTCACTCAGTACTATCCCTAATCTGTTGCAAAACAGAGAGTCCTGTGTCCAAAGTTACCACTCTCACAGTTGGAAGCAGGCAGCAGACTCTGTTGAGAGCAGAGATGGGTGGGAAATATCCTGGAAAACTAACAATTGTGAAGAAATGCTGATGTCTCTTTGGGTCAGGGAAGGCCATCAGCTCTGTAGGCCACCTCCTGGCCGGATATGATGGGATGACCCAGAGAGAATTGGCTGCTTGGAAGTGAGCATGGCTTTACAAGGGGCAGCTTGATGTCCAAGTGGTGGGAACCTGTTTTGGCTTCAATGTGGTATGTACCTTCTAGGCTCATGTGTTTAAACACTTGGTCCCAGCTGATGGTACTGTTTTGGAAAGTTGTGAAAAGTTTAGGAGTTAGAGCCTAGCTGGGGGAAGTAGGTAACTAGGAGCAGGACTTGAGGTCCTACAGCCCAGCCACTTCACTTCCTGTCAGCTGTTTCCTAACTGCAGATGCAATGTCACTAGCAACCTCATGCTCCTGCAGCTGTGCCTTCTCTACCATAGTGAGCCTAAATAAACCCTTAGCCCCACATATGAGGAATCCCAAGGTCAGAATGCATCTGGATAGAAGCAGTCATGCATGCCTCTACCACAGTGAATGAGTGACTGTAAAGTGTACCCANAAGTTGTCACAGTGCTGTGAGCTGTTCTGTTTTTATTACAATGAAAAATAAAAACCACTCATCTTCAACTGGTGAGATACAAAATTAGAAAATCACATCTAAGAAACGGTGTGAGCTGGAGAAAAGGAAGCTGTCCTGAGCCATGTCAGACACCTTCATATTCTAGTCCCCTGCCATGCTCTCTCACAAGCTGGTCTGGAACTCACTATGTTGACCCAGAACTCATGGCAACCCTCTGCCTCAGCCTCATACATGTTGGTATTATAGACATAAGCCACCATGACTGGCTTCCAAAGACTATAAACTCCTATCAGGTTACATGAAGACCTTTACATATGCTGAGAATAAAAAAGAAGCAGCCAGGAAAGAAGATGCCTCCACAGTTTATCAAGATCATAGAGGAAAGAAAAATAGACTAATGAGCAGTCCCGACCAGCCAGCTACCAGGCGAGAGACCTACCTGCAGGCTGGACTACCACTGCCACCACTCACTAGATGCTGTTCCCCCAAGACCTACTCTGCCAGCCACCCCCACCCACCTCATCATTCTTCCCTTGGCTAGCCCTTCCCATAACTCCAGCAGGCTCCACAGTAACAGGAACAGCCTACACCAGTTAGAAGAACAGGTGAGTAACTAGCCTCCCAGCTGAGCTGCCCCAACCTCCAGGTCACATACCATGCCTCTCCCCNTCCCATCTCAGCACCAGCAAGGCAGCTGGGCCCTGCCCCCAACTCTGGTAGAATTCCACTGCTCTGGTGCAGTCTGCACCAGCCAGCCAGCTGGTGAGACACCTCCCTGCAGGCTGCATCACCACTGCTGTCTCCTCTGGATTCTGTTTCCCCAAGACCCACTCTGCCACCCAAACCTACCCACCTCATCANTCTCCCCTTGGCCAGCCCTTCCCACAACTCTAGCAGACTCAAAAGGCACAAGTACAGCCCACACCAGTCAGAAGAATGGGAGGTCTAGGCACCTAAACCCCCACAAACCTCAGCTGAGACACCCTACTGGACCAGAAGACTGCCAGTCACCACAACTCTTGGCTATTCAGGCCAGAAAACAACAAAGGAAACAGATAAGAAAGGAACACAACACCCATCAAACAAAGACAAACACAAGAATCAACACCCAGACCTATAATCATCCCAAATGCAGATGTGTAAATGCCAGTGTAAGAATCATTCAATAACAGAAAGGGCAATAGGGCACCACCAGAACCCAGTGATCCTATGACAGCAAGACCTGAACGTTCCAGTGCAGCTGAAGAACAAGAAAATGACCTTAAAAATAACTTTATGAAGACGATAGAGGCCCTTTAAGAGGAAATGGAAAAAAATCTCTTAAAGAAATTGAGGAAAAGACAAACAAAATATTGGGAAAAATAAATCCCTTAAAGAAAGCCAAGAAAAAAAACCAAACAGTTGAAGGAAATGGTTTAATACTTGAAAAGAAATAGAAGCAATAAAGAAAACACAAACCAAGGGAATTTTGGAAATGAAAAATCTGGGTAAGCGAACAGGAGCTACAGATGCAAGCATCACTACCAGAATANAAGAGATGGAAGAGAATCTCAGGCATTGAAGATATGTTAGAAGAAATATATTTATTGGTCAAAGAAAATATTAAATCCAAAAAATTCCCAGCACAAAGCATCCAGGAAATCTGGGACACCNTGAAAAGACAAAACCTAAGAATAATAGGAATAGAAGAAGGAGAAGAACCCCAGAGCAAAGGCACAGACAATATATTCAACAAAATCATAGAAGAAAACTTTCCCAACCTAAAGAATGACATGCCTATAAAAGTACATGAAGCTTACGGTACACCAGAT